>SKCR01052180.1:0-73320 GCA_019454045.1 Zanthoxylum bungeanum | reverse complement strand
ATGATCAAGCAGTACAGAAGGGACTTCAAAAAAATTCCAATTCTCCGAAAACTTCTGAAGGTACTCTTGACTTAATTGTACAAGATATCCTTCTTTTAAAAAAAATAAGTAAATAAGTAACCACTGCTGCAAAGTTTTGCAGGTTACTGAGTACTATTTTGTGTTGTATTTCTTAATGTCATATATAGTATGACTTATGAAAAAGATAATCTTGGGAAATAACTTTTTGGTTTAACAGGGATCATATGATATAATCTTCGTTATAATGAGAAATTTGAGTTCAATTTCTCTTTGCTAAATATTTACATTGAAAACTGGTGTTTTTTTTATAAGACGCATCTTAAAATTTTCACATTATTGTATTAATTCATCTGCAAACATAAATGAGTTTTCTAATGCTTTGTTGTGGAAACTGGCTAAAGACCCTTTGAACATGTCAAAAGTATCAAATAAATCTATAGATGTCTAGGAGTAAATAATATTTTTGAAGGAGGTTGAGATATTTTTCCATTTTCCTATGCGGACAAAAACCTTTTATAGAATGTCATAGCATTGGTCAAACATTGTTGTTCTGATATACAATGGTTCTTTTGAGGAGCAAGTCACTTTCTTTTGGGTGTTATGCAAATGGACATCACTTTTTCTCGGGTGTTATAAAAATAGACCCCACCTAGTGGGAAAAGGTTTTTGTTTGGTTTGGTGTTACAAAAATCAAGGCAAAAATATCATTTCTAGTTATAAGATGAAAGATATCAACTTGAGACAATTATCATATTAAAATGGCAACATTCTATTTTAATGAGTTCTACAGGAGAACATGTATACTGTAGATAATCATTTCATCTATGTTCAAGATAGAAGAGCACAAAATAAATTTCAATAATTTTTGCTGGTTAGAGCCAAGACTTTATCTGTAGCTGGACGTTATCAACTGTTAGTGATATGAATGAATTTGGATCCATATATTTAAAAGCATTTTGTTTGGGATTTAGATGTGTGATTTTTTTGGACAGTCCGGTGGGTCTGCTTCAGTATTGCAACTTATTTCTAGTTTTAACTAATAGACATTATTTCTGCTTAGTATCAAAAGAAGGTGGGTCTGCTTGATAGTTTGCTAAGTTGATAGTTGGAATTTTAATTGGCTTAATTTCTGTATACTGTCTTTTGGAACTGATGAGTAGCATTTAAATTAAAATCCTGGTTAGAAATATGGTGGGATAACAGCATGCTGCTAACTGACTATTTCTGCAGGTCTTGGAATATTTGGCTGTAAGAGAGATACTTACTTGGAATCACATTACTGCTGGTCCTCTTTGTCCTGGAATGGAGAGGTAGAAAAATATTCTCTGTTTTCTTTATTCACCGAATGTTTCCCTATATCTTGTGTTGTGGGGGAGTCGATTCAACTTAAGCTACTCAGATTTAGATAATATAGGCACATGAATGTCTAAAAATACTATTGTACATATATAAGCATCTCATCCTTTTTTAAGGTTTATTTATTCTTTTTTATTTGCATGCATCTGTATGGGGAGGGAGGACTGAATATATAATCTCACTTTTCTGTCATGGGAGAGAGAAAGAGAGAAAGAACTCCTTGAGTCCTGTTAACAAATGACCGATTTCTTTTAGAAGTATTGCTTGTAATTTAAGAAGTTCCAGGATTAAAAATAATACTGAAATCATATTGGTGCAGTGATAAGCTTGAAAACTACACCTGAACAAGTTTCTATTGCAGTTTTTCATATAAGTATTTTATTGTATATTTCTGATAAGTTTGTTCCTTGGTGCAGCTTTCGGGGGTCAATATTGTCATTGACAGAGCATGATGACAAACAGGTTAGTTTTAACCTATTTTGATGGATCATTTTATCAGGAACTTCTGTTTTAGGTTATGGAGATATTTAGGTTATGAGTCATTTGCTGCAGTGCTTAGCATTTCATAGATGCATCAAATTACCAAATTAAGTTTCCTGAGTGACAATTTAGTGCTAATCACTCCATTGTTAAATATAGGTTCATCAAATTGCACGTAGTTTTCGAGATAGATGGATTCCTAAACCTTTCAGAAAACATAGCTACATGGACAGGGATGACAGCGGATTGGATAGTCACAGGGATGCAAACTGCAATAGGCTGCCAATGTTGCACAATCATCGACATGATCAAGGTTTAAGACCTTCTGAAGCAATTGATTGTGTCATGCAATCATTGGTTGCAACAACTTCAGTGGATACTGCTGCCAGTGAGGCTGGTTCTTCACCTGGTACAGGTGGTTTCCAGACCGATGGCTCCAAAACTCGTAAACGGAAAAGTCGATGGGATCAGCCTGCCAAGACAAACGTAGATTCAATCATGCTCAAGGAACCAAAGCTTGAGTCTAGGGTGTTACAGAACAGAGAGGACATCAATTGTCCTGATCATATTCGTAATCACTGTAAAAAAGATGAAGCCGTTAGCTCTGAAAACAGACGGATCACACAAGAGGATGTTCCACCTGGATTTTCATCTCCCTTCAACCCACCTCTAGTTTCATCTGATGCTTCATCAACTACTGACCTGCCTCAACAAAATGTTTCACATTTGAGATGTTCTTTTGATGTGGCTATTGCACTGCCGCAGGAAAAATTCAAATCCCGCCTACCTGTCTCATATGGAATTCCATTGCATATTTTGCAGCAGTTTGGGTCACCCCAGGCTGAAACTGTAGATAGTTGGGTTATGGCTCCAGGCATGCCTTTTCAACCTTTTCCATCTTTACCCCCCTTTCCCCGTGATAAGAAAGAAACTCCGCCTGCCTGTGCTGTTAGTTGTAAGACGATTAATGGACCAGCAAAAGCATGGCAACAAGATAGCAATCATCCACTCAATTGTTGTCCAGATAAAAACAATCCAGGCACAACTGGAACTAACCAGTCAGATGCGGACATTCCAGGTACAGACACCCAACACACATTTAAGAGAATGAGGGGATCCTCTACTGATTTGGGAAAGAGGTACTTCAGGCAGCAAAAGTGGAAGGGACCCCCTTGGCTTCGGAGAAGAAATTCCTATTGTTCATAGGATGTCAGTTGTAGAGTGGATAAACCTGTTAGTAATTTTTATCACGTCCACCACCACAAAATCATCATTGAATTGATTTATAGAAAATACTATGAATAGTGAAATTGAATTTACTTCCATGCCTTAATGTAATCTCAATTTGTTCTTCTTGTGGCCTTTATATTTTTTTTGCAGAAATCTTCTATTCAATTTCAGAATTACAGTCCCTGCGCAAGTTATAGTATTACAGCTGAGGGGAAACAGATGCTCCAAATTGGCAATTTGCTACTTTGCGATCCATCTGTACTCTGCGGGAAGCAGAGGTATGCATTCTTGTTCCATGTAGAAAACAGAAGGCATATGAAACTTTTACAATGAGTAGATTGAGGTTTTGTTGATCAAGGATTTGTTTGGTGTTGACACATATACAATTATAAGTTATGCTGTCAAAGACGGTAGGTGGGGTAAGGTGTTATGATAGTCCAACCAATCCAAGTTCTACCTAAGCAACGCCTTTGACGAATCAAAGGACAGGTTCACTAGTCAAAACATACAGAATTTTATCTAATATATAAAGAGTCATAATTTAAAATACCTAACCATTGATTGTAGTTGCTAAGCGACTGTTTGAAAAACTCTTCCAAGCGCCACTCAGGCGGCGGTGTTTTTAACAACATAGATTAAATGTTATGTTGTTATAAGTTTAGTAGTCCCGGTACCCCAAGAAAATAACAGAGCTGGATATTTTGATTTGTTTATAATAGTTGAATATGTTTTGGGTGGATCGTGTTGGCTTTCGATAGCCAATTTTCATTATTTTCGAGTAGCTAATAGCTATACACTTGAGATATCTGAAGTTGGTAGTTGCAACTGTACCTGTTGCCAGATAATTTCGAATCTATACTGCTTGTCGGATACTGATGTGGAAAGCAGGCAATATGAAGTTTATTGGAGTTTTGATTACTGAAATGTTTAGACTGCTTGATTTCATTTCATTTCTTTAGCCAACTATAATTTGTTTATTTGATGTGTTGATTAATTTTATTATGCACTGCCATGTTGACCAATAATTCTGCATTTAGATGCTTCAATAATAATTATGAGCATGAGGTTTTGCTACCACTCAAAAATCAATTTGATAAATAATTTATGGTTCTTTAATCATTTGAATTATAAAAGTTGTACTGAAACAAGAAACCAAAGAATATTGTACAAATGATAACTGTGGGTAATAACCATTCTTCCAACATAAAACTCTCATGTTGCTTCCAGTTGTCAAGCACATAAATAAATACACACACATACACAAAGAGATTTAAAAAAATTGGCCAATATTCATATATAGGCGTAAAACTCTATAAAATTTTACAGCTGACAGTAAAGAAACTTCATATTAATGCTCAAAATCTCCAAAAAAAAAAAAAAATGGAAAGGGGAAAAGAGCAAAGAAAGATGCATACAACTGGATATTTATGAGCATCTCTAATTTACAACTGAAATGTGCACCTTATTCATCATCAATACCTTCTCAGCATACTTCTGAAGCGAACAAAGCACCATGTTTTTATTAGAGTTTTGTACTTTCTCCAGCCGTCGAAGTATTTTCCAATCACCTTCTTATAGCTAGGCCTCTGCTGCACCAAAACCCAGTACTCTGCAATGTTTGGCCGGCAACTTATATACTCGTCTTCTAAATTCAAAAGCTTTAAACGTGACAAAACAGGAATGACCATAACATCTGCCAAGGTAAACTCTTCTCCGGCTAAATATGCTGTGTCATTCAACTTTGTTTCAATTTCATCGAGAAGTCTTACCAGATGTTCTTTGCTCCGTCTTAGAACTTCTGGATTTTTCAACTTGTCTTCTGTCTCATATGCCTCTTTTAGTTTACGATGGTAAGCACTTGCATGGTCGGGAGATTCAGCCATCCGAGCAATCAACACCCGCCTAATGAATTTGGATATGTAAAGACGGTAATTTTCAGGGATGTGAGTAAGTGTGAAAAATTTGGGGTTCCACTGTTGTATCTTGTGCATCCACTCAACCACTTCTCTGCTACTTAAGTTCATGTCATCAGCTCCTGAAGAGACAACAGAGATCCTTTCTATATACCTGAAAATTACCTCAGAAAAAGCTGAAAGCATTTAATTAATTATAAGAACCTATGGATAAACTCAACACTTAAAACGAGTTAATTCTACTACATAAGAGGTCCAATAATAAACCATAGAATGACTAAGTGATCTGCAAAATCATTGAGTCATTTTCTATATTTCTCTCTTCATAAAACTTTTGCAAGGCTATCATGTATCATTCAAGTTAGAAATTGCTTCTAGATGCATCTGCTAACATAATATCATAAGAGGAAGAGCAGAGGGTAGACATACTGGATTATCTCAATGGTGTTGAAAATTATGTGAGCCCCATTTTGGAAAACTGGGAGCTTTGCTCTCGGATTCATTCTAAAGAACGAGGTGTCCATGTTCTTGCCTGTTATGGGATTGACATGGTATGAAGTGTAATCGATATTTTTCTCTTCTAAAGCGAGTCTCACCTTTTGGCTGTCTAAAGAGTATGGGTGATGGTAGAGCTGCATGATTTAATAAGCATCAGCTCCCGGATGCTGCAACAGAAACAAAAGTTGAGAGCTTTTGCATCAACTTTGGATATCAGAGTCAATGCTTTCAAGAGGCGAGAGTACATTAAGGTCTGCAACTAAAAAAGCTAAAAGAAAAAGCTACAAGCATTTATAAATACAACTGAAAAAGAGATATTAAAACTGAGCCCACAGAAAACGATTTAAATTAATGTTGAATAACATTTATAGTTGAACAATGATGTTTTGCGACATGTAATGCGGACATAATACAACATAAATGCAGAGCCAAGGGGGGAATCATGGAAGTATTGAGAAACAAAATCTGTTCAAAATTTAAAAATTTCAAGCCAATAATTAGATCTGAAAATTGAAATTGTATACACACACTCTCAAGTTAAAGCAAGATTATACGGAAGTGAGGTAAACGTTATTCATATGGGAGAGTAAAATCTCTTACCTATGCAATAAGCATGTATTAACCCAAAATATAGTCTACATTGACCATTATGAAAAATTTAGATCTAGTGTTAAGCTGAGCTGTGCTCGATTTTTTATTATCTTGTATCACTCGTGCTTTAATAATAATACACAGAAATTATTATCCAATAACTAATAACTATCAATCATACTAAGCTAATCCAAGCCCCATGATGAAATGCTAAGTTGGCTGACTTAAAAGACAACATTTATCATCCAATGCTACCAATTGAAGAAGAACAAGTAATTGATAAAAGGCATCATCATAGCTTTAATTTCACACCTGAATCTTAGGCCTAAAACTCAAATAAATAAATAAATAAACTAACTAACGAATCCTGCAAAAAATAAGTTGCTGTTGAATTCAACCCAATCCAATTTCTTGACATACGGTTAAAAGATTCAAAGTTTGTGCAGCAAAAACTGAAACATGAACCAAAATACAAAAAAACAGAAAAAAAAAAAAAATCAAAGCAAGATAAAAGAAAAATCAAAACCCACCAAGCAAAAGCGTAAAAGAAACAAGTAAAGGAAAAAAAGAAAGAAAGAAAGAAAGACGGTTAAACGAAACATACCCAGAAGCAAAAAGGCTGGAAAGTTGTAAAGGAGAAAGCGTTTTGTAGGGAGGCAAAGGAAGAAGAAGAAAAAGAACTTTTATGGTCTAAACAAAGCTAAAAGCTTAAAAAAAAAAGTTGATAAAATAAGAGAACCAGCTTGGGATTTACGCTTATGATTCTTCCCAATTGGAAAGGGCATCGTTAAATTTTGGTAACCGCAACCTCAAGAACACAGAGGGCTCTTTTACCCCAATCCCCAAGGAAAAAAACGACCCTCAAACACAAGAGGCTTGTCCTACTACTTACTGTAACTATATTTTTAATTTAGTGAGATTATTTGTATTTTAAAAATTTCATTTAACACATCTATTTTAATGAAAATATTAATTATTAAAATATTTATAATGTAAATTATTATTAAAGACAATTTATAGTAAATAAATATATATTATTTTTCTACATACTCATTATGCAGATTCATCTATCTTTTTCCAATTTTCAAACCCTAAAATCTTTTGTTCTCTTAATTAATATTATTGATGAGGTTTTTCTGCGACTAAGGTAGCTGAGCAGCTCGACAAGGGCAGCGGAGGGAATTCTCCTCATCCGGAGGACCAGCGCTCAGAGGGTATATGTCGTTCTTCGACCCGACGTGGAGCTCGGGTCCAGCTTCTCGGGTTTGATCGACCAGAGGAAACATCATGGCACAGACTTTAAAGGCCGACAACATCGTGACCGAGGCCGACCATATTAGAACGGAAGCTCGGTTATGTCCTGTCCTATCTCCTGGATCGGATTGATGAGTTCGGATATTTCGGGTCAGGGCGGAAACGATTTTGGAAGCTCGACAGGTTACTTGGCCGACCTTTTGAAGACCGACATGAGATCAGAGTAGTTGGACTTTCCCCTCCGACACGTGTCATTATTTGGAGGATCTTTCCAGGCTGGCATCATTATTATAGCGTGTGGCAGTGGAGAAAATATGTTGATGTGACAGGCCGTCAGACGGCAGGCTCGCTTTCGGCGACGACAGTCTTGGGGCAGAGAGCCCGTCAATTAGTCGAAGACCATACGGGAAACGTCATAAAGCTAGAGGAATAGTGTTGTAACTCCAGAGTATAAAGGAAAGATAGGTTCATTTGTGGGGGGGGGGGGGTGGGGTTGGGGGGATAGCGAAACCTGTAACTGAAAGAGAATGAGCACTACTTGTAAAACACCATAAGCAAAACAACTCTATTTTCATTAGGCCATCCATGAAAACGGGTCGCCTGAGCTTCTTTTGATAATAAAAGTAACATCCCACTTTGTGCCCGTTGACGTAGGCTGGACTTGCTCCGCCGAACCACGTTAAAACTCTATTGTCGATCTTTACGTTTTCTCCGCTTTTTACTACATTTGCCTCTAGTCTCCCCATAATCAAACAAATTCAAGGTTGAAGGAAGATTGTCTCGGGAGGGTTATCTCGAAACTGTCCTTGAGACGAAAATCACCCGTCAACAGTTGGCGCCGTCTGTGGGGATGTTAACAAAAAGCAACTTGCGTAGTCAGACGATGGTAGAAGGTGGAAACCATGGGTTGTTGGAGAGTTCAGCAGCAGAATGGATGAAATGGGAAAGGAATGGGAAGAAGCTTGTCAGAACAGAAAGATGAAATAGTTCACAAGAAGAAAGAAGGTGGGCAGCAGAAGCTTCCCTTTTTGAGTTGTAGAATGAAATGTAAGAGGGATAACCAATGATCACCCATTAGGACTGAGTTGTAGAATGGAATGTAACATTGCGGATGGGTGACATACGTTGGCAGTGGCTGAACTAGTCCCTCCCGGAGCAGGCGCCATACGTGCTCGGCCTGCCAGAATCCTCAGTTTCACAGGTTGTCAGTGCTGAAGGATCTGCTAGGGAACTAGTCAGCTAAGGGCAGAGGACGACGTCCATCAGGCCCCCCCTCAATTGGCGTGGTGGTCTCTCCCAGTAAGAGGAAAGGAGAAAAAGCCCACGAGAAGGACCACAAGGAGTCAGAGCAGAAAACCTCGGCTAGGCTTCCAGATTTGCTCGGGAATGGCTTCGGGAAGCCCGGTCGGGAGATCCCTGTCAGCACGGTCCGGAAGCAAGTTCAGGCGGATCTGAATAAGCTCAGGCTAGAAGATGCGTCAGACTACCAAGACAAAAACCAGAAGAAAATATTGTAAAATGACCCGCAAAGAGTTGTAAGAAGGGCAGTAGGTCCCTCGAATATGAATAAAACTTTCTATTTTGAATTAAGAAACTTTTCCATTTTAATTGTTTGTTAATTGAATGTGAAAGCTATGTTCAATATTCTTGGGATGTGCTCGATGCGAAGGGGAGCTCGGTAGTCGGGAAGGGCACCAAGCCTGTGGCACGCCAATCCTGGGCGTCATTATCAAACCCCCGGGTGGAAGTGTTCCGACCTGGATCCTTTCACATTTGAGGATCCAGAACGCGTCAAGGGATGAAGTACATGTGGGAAAAGCGCGAACCCCTCGTGACACACCAATCCCGGGTGTCATTATCAACTCCCCAAGGCCGGAGCGTTACTACCCCATGACTCACATTTTTGAGGAATAGCTCGGGTAAACCAGACCCAGGGATGTTTCTTCCCCTGCAGGTCGGCTGGTGAATCCCGTTGAAGACTTTCAGGGAGTATGACATGGGGACGGCTGAATAGCCTCCATGACCATCATGCTCCCGGGTAAACCGGACCCGGTGAGGTTTTTTCCCCTGCAAGTTGCTGGTGAGTCCCGTTGAGAACCATCTTGGTGCAAGGCATGAGGATGGCTGAATAGCGTCCATGACCATTGTTACCTTGGGTAAACCGGGCCCATGGAGGTTTTTTACCCCTACGAGTCGGCTGGTGAATCCCATTGAGAACCACCCTGGGAGGGCACACACATGGCGTCTTCCTCCCCCGTAGGGACTTGCCCGACCACCCTGGATCGGCGTATCCGTAGCCTGGTTAGCCGGGACACTAAATTATAAGGTTCAGAATTGTGTTTTGGGAGGCACCGGGCATGACGTTGCCTCGGAGCACCCGAGTTGTTATTTTTTTCTTGAATTGTGTGGAGTATGTGCTAAGTTACCTCCATTTTGTTAACTTTATCTTGTTCCATTTTTTTTTAATTTTTCACCGATGTCTGGCAAGGGGACACCGCGCCGGTATCGGTAGAGCCTCAGAGGTTAAAGATCTTCCCTCGTCCAAGTCTCAAATGTTCCACCAGCTCGGGGCTGGATTCATTCCGCCGAGTCTGTATTGTTCCACCAGCTCGGGGCTGGATTCGTTCTGCCGAGTCTGTAATGTTCCACCAGCTCGGGGCCGGATTCATTCTGTCGAGTCTGTATACACCACTCGATCGGGGCTGGATTCGTTCCGCTGATGCTTTATTCCTCAACTCGGGGTCGGGATGTCCAACCGAGCTCTTGTCGTCGGCATGGGGACAGAGCATTCTCCCTTGGCTGAGTCTTTGTTGGTCTGGGACGTAACATTCCCCTAGAGCCAAATGTTCTTTTCAGCTCGGGGTCGGGTTACATCCCACCGAGTCCATCTCATTGGTCTGGGACGTAACATTCCCCCAAAGCCAAGTGTTCTTTTCAGCTCGGGGTCGGGTTACATCCCACCGAGTCCATCTCATTGGTTTGGGGACGTAACATTCCCCTAGAGCCAAGTGTTCTTTTCAGCTCGGGGTCATGTTACATCCTACCGAGTCCATCTCATTGGTCTGGGACGTAACATTCCCTCAGAGCCAAGTGTTCTTTTCAGTTCGGGGTCGGGTTATGTCCCACCGAATACATTTGATTTCGGCTCGGGGACAGACAATCAACTCGTGGACGGACTCGAATTGGCAGGTGCGAGATCACATTGAGATTTGGAAGAGGAAGTTAGAAAATTGAAGCCAAAATAAGCCAAGTATGGAAAGTAGATTAAAACATTCGAGATGAGCAGTAAAAGAGAACTTGCAGATTGTTATTACAAAAAAGAGTATATTGTTTGAATTTACATAGGGCCCCATTCGGGTCACCCTCATTCATCAGCCCGCGGAGGGGCAGCTGCTTCTTCCTAGTCAGGTCCGGATGGCTGGATAACTTGTACAGGCTCGGCAGGAGGCACCTCGGTTTCTGTTTGGGAGGCAATAGTGGCTTCAGTTTCGGCCTTGGGCACTTTATGGGCAGGGACGAGAGCCTCAGGCTGGATCTCCTCAGGGGTCGGGGACATGGGTACGGCTGAAATGGGCTCCGGATCCTGGACTTCCTCCGAGGGGAGGGCAAGTAATTCCCGGGCCTTATCCTCAGAAAGTTCCCCTTTGCAGAAGCGGATGGCCACGTGGATTGGTTTCATGTTAACCTCGGGCATCAGGATTGGAACAATCTCGGCGCAGTAGCCGATCCCCTTGAGCTTGGCACTCTCTAGCTCGCCCTCCAGTTCAGCCTCCCTCTTTTTCAGCTCATTTCGAGCCCGATCTCTCTCCTCAGTCATGGCCTTCAGCTTAGATTCGGCGCTGTCCACCTGCCACTTCAGGCGTTTGTTTTCTTCCTGAGTTGCCTCTGAGTTCTTCTTGGCCAGGGCCGAGGCATTCCGGAAGGATTCATTCAGATTAAGGGTCTCTCCCGCAATCCCCTCCAAGGACTTTATTTTTTCATTTTTTTGCCAGCTCGGCCTCCATCCTTGAAAGTTGGCCCTGGAGCCTCTGCACCCGGCCTCCCTTGGACAAAAGGCTCATAAATTGGTCCTTATTCCGAGCCAGCACATAGTTATCCTATAAAAAGAAGAGAGATTAGAAAACAAAGTAAAAATATAGTGTGAGAGCAAAGAAAAAAGTCTACCTCGGTAATTCGGAGGGAAAGACGGGAAATCACTTCCTCCGGGGAGATATCCTCGTATTGTGGGATCTTCTCCAGGGGCACTGCTTCAGCCAGCTGATTGATTGCCGGCACCAGATGAGAAGTGGCCTATCAAACCTTATTGCTAAGATCATCCACCCCTAGCGTCGCAACACCCTTTTCGGAACTTAGAGGAGCCTCAGCAGCTCGCCTCTCCCCCCGAGCAATGGACCTTCTCCTCAAGGGCTACTCTTCTTCCTCCTCCTCAGGTTCGGCCGCTACGTCTCCAGACAGGCGACGATGTTTGCTCGAAGGCCTGGAGGACCCAGATGAAGGTCGGATAGTTGTACTCGGTACCACCCTCACTGAAGAAGGTGCAGACTATACCACTGGCCGAGCAACCAATTTGGTTTTTCCCTTGGCCTCCGCATGAATCGGAGTGGTCAACCGTCTCCGAGAGCTTTCGGCTTCACCCGGCCCGGGCTTCTTCGCTAGACCTTTGATTCTGTCAAGGACATTGGGCTGCTTCGACATTCCTGTATAGTACAAGGTAAAAAGCATGTGTTGGACAGTTATGACCCATAGTGTCACTATTTGTACAGATCATGATGTTGTATAAATTAACTATATGACAAAGGAAATTGCTCTTTTATCATTTGTGATTAGATCACCAAGATGTATAAATGATGAAAGGTCCATATGATTAGTTCCTGGATTGAGATGATATGAGACAGTATCAATCCATAAAGGTTTAATCATTAAATATCTCTAGTCGTAGTATTATCGAGATTGGACATCGATAATGCGGAATAGACCAGTATTACACTTGTGCGCGTTGTGAGGGCATAACATCATAGTTCTCATATATTTGGGTATAGGATACTCATGCAAGTGTAGTAAGAGGTTGTGTTTTACCGATGGTACGGAAAACAACTTCACTCTAGATAGACCCCTCAGAATTCCATTGGTAGTATTACTATGTGTCTATGGAAGTCCGAATCAGGGTAGGTGTATTTGGTCTTAACCTGAGACTTGCACCGCTAATACTTGCGACAATCAATGTACTTTGGTTTTGGTCGTCCAAGGCTTTAACAAGTTATGTGTACGCCTCTTCTAGGTATATTGAGAATCGTAGTGTATTGGGTGTGATGTCAAGACAGAAGTATCACTCCAGTAATAGTGGAGATGATGATCACGTAGGATACAAAACTCGTTCTCTTATATGCTGCAGCTATCGGGATATTATGACTAGGTCATGTTTATCCGATTATAGAGACTAGTTACCAGAGATCCGATATGTGCTTCGTACGGGGCAGACACAATTCCAGCCCCAGGCCTAGCACGTGACATCCGATACTGGATCGAAATACGCAATACTACGTATACTACGCCTGATATAGATCACATATTCCTGTAAGGATATTTCTGGAGAATTGGGTAGGCATGTCGCTTTGCTAGAAGCCAACCTTGTCTTGTAAATCGGTAAAAACGTAGTACTAGGTACTTACGTGTTTGGATAGTCCGACGACCAGATTTACTGCCAACATATCCGGGGATCTCATGGGTCGCTTCCCGAAGATTCACTGATGACGTATGACTCGCACTTTATTAATCTGGGATTAATAAGATGAGAGAGAAAATTAATCTGGGATTAATTACGAAGATATTTTATCTGGGATAAAATATTAATAAAAGAGAGAAAACGATTAATTTGGAATTAATCGATAAAATAATATATTCGATATATTATACGAAATTGGATTTCGACGCGGAATTAAATTTAGAATTTAATTCGGGCGAACGAGTTAATTTAGAATTAATTCGTTAGCGACGTGAATAGTAATTTTGCTAGGCAAAGTTATTTAATTAATTAGATTTAATTTCGTCGCAACGGAAAATTCGTTAATTTGTAATTAGCGAACCTGATCCCGGGAGTATTTGCGGGCGCACTCGCGTTTCGAATTCAAGTGCGACCCACAAGTCACATCAAGCGTCAAATCACTTGTCAATTTGTTTGATGTGACAACTTGTCACTTGAGTGATGTGTATAGTTGATGGAAGTGGTTGGCATAATTGCCATTTGACTTTTTGGTTGCAATTTTGTGTATATGATTTTTGGAAAATCATTTACCAATTTTTGTAACAACAAAAACCAACAGTTAACACAAAAACTCTCATATCTCTTTCTTCTCTCTATCTTCACGCCCAAGGGGTAGGATTTCTTCTTCCTTCACTGGTTTCACCGTGAGTCAAGGAGAAGAAAAGTGATGATTTTGTTGCATAAATCAAGAGTGCTAGTCCACAATAGAGTCATCCTAAGGTGATAGGTAAACCCACTTGTGAGCTTGGAATCACCAATTGAAGCTTGGAGCTTGGAGCTTGGAGATGGCCGAATTTTTGGGGAGCCAAAACTGCTCACTCCCGTGAGCTTCCAAGGAGGGCATAAAAGTTTTGTTCTTCGACGCATCGCCTCAACCGATCGATGTAAGTATTCCGCAACTTCTTCGTGTATTCACATGTATGTTTCATCGCTTTAATCGATCCCGGGACCGTAGAAACCCAACAGCATGGTCATTTCGGAATTCAGAAAAATCTCATTCACTTTTGGGTCAAGCATAGTGAGTATGTTTGAAAGTTAGTGAGAAACTACCTAGCCGCCCCAGGACATGTGGGGGTGCACTCTGAATGAGGCCCGACTCCAAGAAGGACGAATCATTGACTACCTTCTTCCAGTGGCCGACGTAGTATCCGGTCCACCGTGATCCTAGAACGGATCTCGTGGGTAACTTTGGGAGGATCCCTCCTACAAGCTGAGAATGATTAGCAAGTTAATATGATGGAAGAATCAAGAAAAGGAAAGTAAGAGTTCAGATCCTAACCTCATGCTCTGAAGATGTCTGGGACCTCTGTCATCTCCGAGCGCCTGTAGCCCAGAACCAAGGGTCTTTGAAGTTTTTGTTGGTTTGGGGAAGGACCTTGATCAGACGTCGGCGTATGAAGAAAGGTAATACCAACCATGATGGGATCGGGGGTTGGCCTTCAATTTGTAGATCCTCTTCAACTCCTCGAAGGTCGGCTCTCCGAGGCCTGCCCTACGCCATATCACATACAAGACGACCAATATTCTCTAGTTATTCAAGTTTAGTTGGTAGGGAGCGATCTCCATCCTGTACAATATTTTCGCAAAGTATGGTTGAATGGGTAGCCGAAGACCACATTAAAAGAACGATGGAAGAAGGGCGACCGAGCCATCGTCAGGTTGGCTTGCACGATCTTATGGACCGGGGACCTCCAAGTCTATGTCTATTGGGATCTCGTACTATTGACGGAGCACGCATAAGACATCTCCCGTGATGGTGGAGGGTCGGTTCATGTCCAAGGCCGAACAGTCCAGTTAGCCCGGTTCAGGGTCTTTCCGAGGGATTATGTGGTGGTAGGCATCGTTTTCCTCATGAGAAGGGGTTGGAGTGGTATCTAGCTCCTCCAGGCTGGGTGAGCCCGAGCTGGAGGAGGCTTCCTCAGCGCAAGGAGGTTGAGGTTCTACGGGCTTGGTCGAAGAGGACTCAGCGTCACACATTCTTGACAGCCGTCATAAATTAGAAGGTCAGTCAGTGGTCAGTTTAAGGTATAACGGATCCGAGGGCTATTCTAACTTCCGGGAACCTAAGCCTACAGTCTCTAAACGCCCTAGCAATGGCCACACACAATAAGTCTCTCCCTAAACATGTATAACTAAACACAAAACACCGAAAACCTGAAACGCATGCATCCTACCCCACTACCCTGTTAGTGTCCTAGACATGCCAATGATCTTCTAAGTCATGATTCAGTGTGTGAATAATCAAAATAAATTGCGGAAAAACTTACTTTGAGTGGATGTAGTTCAAAACTTTCTTTGTATTTGAGGAAGCTCCAAGCTTTTCTTTGTGTTCCAAACTCAAGGAATTGGTTTCCCTATCACCTTGTTTGCTCTTTGAAGTGCTAGCTCACAAGAATGTTTGCAACAAAAACTCTATGGGAGAGGGAGAGAGTCACTGCGTTAGAGGTAAAAGAGAGAAGATGAAATGCTGTGAATAGTAACTATTTTTAACTTCCAAAGTTGACTTGGTTTAAATACAAAGTTTGTGTGTTGAAATTGATTTGAGTGTTTTATAAGTAAAGCAAGCCTTACTTTCAACAAATCAAATCCACAAATCAAGCCCAACCACTTCCATCACTTGCCCAACAAGTTGATGTAAGTGAAGTGGGTCCCACCACTTTTAAATTCCAAATTTAAGTTGGCTATCTCAACACGCAACTTCGCTCGGCCCGGGTTCATTTAATTATGAACTAAACGAATTTCCTGTTGCGACATAATTAAATCCAATTTAATTAAATAATTATGCCTCGCTAAATTATTACGAAAGTCGCTTACGAATTAATTCTAAATTAATTCGTTCGCCTGAATTAAAATCTAATTTTAATTCCGCATTGAAATCATATTTCAATTAATATATCCAATATATTATTTAATCGATTAATTCCAAATTAATCACTCTCTCTTCTATTTGAATTTTATCCCAGATAAATTCTTGCCGTAATTAATCCTAGATTAATTTTCTCTCTCATAATTAATCCCAGATTAATTATGTTCGAGTCAAGTGTCGTTGGTTAATCTTTGGGAAGCGACCCATGAGATCTCTGGATATGTTGGCAGTAAATACGGTCATCGGACAATCCGAATACGTGCGTACCTAGTACCATGTTGTTACCGATTTACAAGATATGGTTGGCTTCTAGCAAAGCACCATGCCTACCCAATTCTCTAGAAATAATCTTTTAAGGAATACATAATCTTTATCAGACATAGTATACATGTTTTACGTATTACGATTCAGTATCAGATGTCACATGCTAGGCCCGGGGCTGGAATTGTGTCTGCCCCGTACGGAGCATATATCAGATTACTAGCAACTAGTCTCTATAATCGGATACTCATGACCTAGTCATATTATCCCGATAGCTGCAGCTTTTAAGAGTACCAGTTATGTCTCCCTGCGTGATCATCATCTCCATATGACTATAGTGATACTTCCATCTTGACATCACACCCAATACACTACGATTCTCAATATACCCAGAAGAGGCGTACACAGAACCTGTTAAAGCTCCGGAAGACCAAAACCAAAGCATAGTGATTGTCACAATTATTAGCGATGCAAGTCTCAGGTTAAGACCAAATACACCTACCCTGATTCGGATTCCCAAAGACACATAGTCATACTACCAATGGGATTCCGAGTGGTCTCTTCAGAGCGAAACTGTTCCCGTTCCAACGGCAAACAAAATATATGAGAACTATGCCGTTACGCTTCCATAACGCGCACAAGTGTGATACTAGCCTATTCCGCATTATCGATGTCCAGTCTCAATAATACTACGACTAGGGATATTTAATAATTAAACCTTTTGTGGATTAATACTGTCTCATTTCTTATTAATCCGGTACTAATCATATGGACTTTTATCATTTATATATCCAAGTAACCCAATTACAAATGATAAAGAGCAATTTCCTTTGTCACCTAGTTAATTTGTATAAAGAACACTATGTCTTTTACAAATAGTGATGCTATGGGTCATAATTGTCCAACAATCTCCCACTTGGCCTATAGCCAATCACTCAAGTGTCCAACACCTGAACTATGTACGGGTCGCTCATGCTTTTGCTGAGATATCGCTTTCGTCAGCGGATATGCAAGGTTGTCATCTGATGGGATCTTGACATCACCACGATGTATGATTGTTGGACAAAATGACCCATAGCGTCACTATTTGCACAGATCATTGTGTTGTTGTAGCAAATTAACTATGTAACAAGGAAATTGCATTCTCGTCATTTGTGATTAGATCACCATAGATATATAAATGAAGAGAGGTCCCTATGATTAGTTCCTGGATTGAGATGATATGAGACAGTATCAGCCCACGAAGGATTAATCATTAAATATCCCTAGCCGTAGTATTATCGAGACTGGACATCGATAATGCGGAATAGGCTAGTATTGCACTTGTGTGCGTTGTGAGGGCACAACGGCATAGTTCTCATATATATAAGTGTTGGATACTTATGCAAGTGCGATAGGAGGTCGTGTTTCACCGATGGTACGGGAAACAGCTTCGCTCTGGATAGACCCCTCGGAATCCCATTGGTATTATGAATATGTGTCTATGGGAGGCCGAAATCAAGGTAGGTGTGTATAGTCTTAACCTGAGACTTACATCGCTAATGCTTACGACAATCGATATACTTTAGTTGAGGTCGTCTAGGACTGTAACCGGTTCTGTGTACGCCAATGCCGGGTATATTGAGAATCGTAGTGTATTGGATGTGATGTCAAGACGGAAGTATCACTCCAGTCATAGTGGAGATGATGTCACGCAGGATACGGTATTAGTGCTCTTAAGAGATGCGCATCCAATCGTGATATTATGACCAGGTCATGAATATCCGATTATAGAGACTAGTTACCAGACATCCGATATGTGTTTCGGACGGGGCAGACACTTATCCAGCCCCAGCCCTAGCACGTGACTATCCGATACTGGGCCGATATACACAATACATTAGTATACTACGCTTGATACAGATCTTAATATTCTTTAATGGATATGTCCGGAGAATTAGGTAGACTTGGTGCTTTGCTAGGAGTCGACCTTGTCTCGTAAATCGGTAGAACGTAGTACTTGGTACGTACGTGATTCGGATACTCCGACGACCGTATTTACTGCCAGATTATCCGGGGATCTCATGGGTCGCTTCCCGATAATCCACCGATGACGCACAACTCGCACTCTTGAATAATCTGAGATTATAATAGAAGAGAGAGAAAATTAATCTAGGATTAATAACGGAGATATTTTATCCGGGATAAAATGTCGTCTAAAGAGAGAGAACGATTAATTTGGAATTGATCGATAAATTAATATATTCGATATATTAAATGAAATTAGATTTCGACGCGGAATTAAAATTAGATTCTAATTCGGGCAAACGAGTTAATTTAGAATTAATTCGTTAGCGACGTAAATAATAATTTCGCCAGGCGCAATTATTTATTTAAATTCGATTGAATTAACGTCGCGACGTAAGCTCAGTATTTCGGAAATATCGAACCCGAACGCGTGAGTGCACGTGGGCCCACTTTCATTTGGAAACGTGTGGGGCCCACATGACACATGTCATTTTATGCATTATTTTATTCTAATGCATTGCATGTTGATAGTGTACAATGCACTCAATGTTATTGCATGGAAATTGAGTGTTTGACACTCTAAGCCATTGCATGTTTTGTGTCATAAATTTATTATTAATTTAATAAATATTATGGCATAAATATAAATTGATTTTTGGTAAATCATTTTGAACAAAACACAATTTTATCTCTCTCAAAATGCTCTCTTCTCTCACGCCCAAATGAAGGAATTGTTCACTGGTTTGGAACCAGAAATGGCGTGAACAAAGGGAAGCCAAGAGTGGTTTCTCATGGTGAGAAATCAAGTGCTAGCACACTTTCAAGTCTTGCGAAGGTGGTAGGGAGGTTCGACCATGAGGCAGGACTCATCCGATGGAGTTTGGAGCTTCGTTTTGAGACCCGAAACTGCCAAGACAGTGAGCATGGACTGCTGCAGTGGGCTTACAAAGGCAGTGCGTTTTTGGGCATGATTCGTCTTCAAATCGACATAACCGATCAATGTAAGTATTCCGCTATCTTCATTGGTGTATTCACGCATGTTTTCATGTCTTGTTTGATCTTGGGACCTAGATTTTTACCAACAATGATCTTATGAATCAGATGAAACCGTCGAAGTACATACTTGGATCATTGATGAGACCATAATTCTTTAGCCTATACTGTAGTCCAGCTCAGCTACTAACAGAACTACTTCTAATCCAATTAGGAATTTTATAGATCCAAAATGCTTCTTTTGTTGCCTCAGCCGCAGCAATGTATTCCGCTTTTGTTGTTGAATCGGCAACAGTATCTTTCTTGGAAGATTTCCAGCTCACTGTTCCGTTGTTCAAACAAAATATGTACCCTTATTGCGACTTACAGTCATCTTTATCGGTTTAGAAACTTACAACGGTGATCCCAGTCACCTCAAGTTCTCTATCTCCATAAATTAAGAAAAGCATCCTTAGTTCGACTAAGATACTAAAGGATGTTCTTAACATCAATCCAGTGACCATCACCTGGATCGGCCTGATAGTGACTGCAGATGCTCAAAGCATGTGAGACAACATGTCGCGTACATGTCTTTCAATGTACGAGTTCTCGGAGAGTGCCAACAACTTTTAGATCTATCCCAGTAGATCCTTATTACTAGAATAAAGGATGCATCTCCCAAGTTTTCATGGAGAATTTTAATGAAAGCCAAGATTTCACCGATTTAAATATGGGAATGTCATTGCTAAGAAGCAATACATCATCAACGTATAGGACAATCATGTCAGTGCGCTCCCACTAACCTTCTTATATACACAAGAATCATCTTCGTTTTGAATGAAACCATATACCATTATGATCTCATCAAAACGTTGGTTCCAAGAATGCAATGCTTACTTCAATCCATAAATGGATCGATTTAACTTGCAAACCTAGTTTACATATATTGGCACGATAAAAGCGTCAGGGTGTTATATAAAACATCATCCAAAAGGTTTCCGTTAAGGAAAGAGGTTTTGACGTCCAGCTGCCATATTTCATAATCGAAATATGCAGTATTAGCAAGAATTATTCGAATGGATTTAATTTGGCAACGAGTAAAAGGTTTCGTCGTAATCGACACCATATTGATGATGATACCCATTCGCTACAAGCCTAGTTTTGTGCGTTTGTATGTTGCCATCCATGTCTGTCTTCACCATGAATACCCAATTGCTACCAATAGGCACAATGCCTTCTGGTACATCAACCAGTGTCCAAACTTGGTTGGTATACATGAAATCCATTTCGGACTTCATGACACCTTGCCATATAACGGACTCGATACCTTGTATCACTTCCTCATAGATAGCCGATTCATTACCTTAATAAGATTAATATCTACATGAGGTGAGATCAGAAACCCATACCTCTTAGGTTATTTTCTGACTCTCTCCGACCTACGCGGTTCTTGTGTATTAGAAGATTGTGGAACAGTCTCATCCTTGATGAACTGTTCGTGTTCCGTGAGGGGATCGGTGCCAGGAACAGTATCACTCCGATTTTCATCGAGTTCTACTTTCCTCCCACTTACCACTGCATATTGGAATTCCTTTTAAAAGGAAAAACACATGGAGAGCAACAAATATCTTTGTTCTCTTGTGAGTTGTGGAATTGGTTTCCCTAGGATAACCAATTATAAATAGGCACTTATCCGATTTGGGTTCTAGTTTGGTACCATCCAAACATATGCCCAGCATTCCCAAATCTTCAGGAATGAGAAACCCAGTTTCTTTCCTGTCCATATTTCATATGGGGTCTATCCAACAGACTTTGTCGCAACCTTATTCAAAATAAGTATAGCACTGTTCAATGCGTATCCCTGAAGGAAATTAATAGCTCAGTGTGACTCATTATTAACCTTACTATGTCCAATAAAGTTCGGTTTCTCCGTTAGGACACACCACTCAAATGAGGTGTTCCGGGAGGAGTCCACTATAAAAGAATACTATATTCTTTCAAGTAATCGAGAAACTCATTGCTCAAGTATTCTCCACCAAGGTCCAACCGTAATGTTTTAATACTTTTACTGGTCTATTTTTTTCTACTTCGTGTCGAAACTCTTCGAATTTATCAAATGTTTCCAACTTGTGTTTCATAAGACACACATAACTATAACGCGATGCAACATCCATACAGGTTACGAAGTATTGATATCCACCTCTAGCATAGCTAGACATGGGCCCACATACATCACCATGAACGAGGGCAAACAGCTCGGTGGCACGTACACTTTTACAACTAAAAGGCGTTTAAGACACTTTGCCTAATAAACAAGATTCGTAGACATCATATGAATTAGGATCAAATCCGTCCACGTATCTACTCTTCCGAAGAGTGGATATACGAGTCTTGTTAATGTGTCCCAGACAACAATGCCACAAATAAGTCTCATCTGATTTATTCAGTTTGAGCATTTTGTTTGTCATATTATATGTTTGAGATTAATTTATATTCAAAATATAAATACCGTTATTCACATCTAATGTGTATATCTCAATATCATCTTTATAAACAAAACACCCAGTGTTATGGAACATAAAGGTTTACCCGCAACAGGTTAAACTAGATATAGAGATAATGTTTCTAGTCAAACTAGGTACATTATAACAGTTTCCTAATTTAAGTACATGCCCAAAGGGCAGTTCCAAAACTTAGGTTCCTACAGCCAAAACAACGATTCTCGTCCCATTTCCGACTCGCAGGTCGATCTCATTTGAAGCCAGTCTCCTGCTAATCAGCAGATCCCGCACATCAGTACATATGTATGTACCACATCTAGTATCAAAAATCCAATTTTTAAAACCAGTAGTGGACACGTTTATTACAATAACAAACATACCTAAAGTCAGAGCCTTGCCCACCTTCACTTCTGACCGGTGCTTACACACGCGTATAACGCAAGCGCACGTATCGTTCAAGTAGTATAAAAAATATCGATCCCACGAGGACTTAATACCTAAGCTATTAATTTTATGAGGTCAAATGATTACTAGTATCTAATAGGTTGTTTGATTGATTTGAAATGGTGACGATTCTAAATTTAAAACAAGTAAATAAAATTGTTTGAAAGTAGGTTTTAAGAAAATTCAATATTAAAAACTATCTAGGGTTGTGAATCTTTCCAATATTATTTAAAGATGAAGTGGTTATCTTATAGCTGGGTAATATATTGATTTATTAACCTGGAACACTAAATTTTGTTAAGCCTCTGTCGATGGTCAGACACAAATACCCAGTTTAATCCAATTGAACCATATGTCTATGTCAAACAAATTATCTGGATTCATTAAGTTTAAGTTCCAATTATGGCTACCCCCGCCCGGCAGGTATATGTCTATCATGTAAGGAAATCTATTAAAGGGTTATCTATCCTCAAGGAAGATCGTGGGCTATTGAGTCTAAGGTCTCAAACTTAAAATCCCTTTCTAGTTCATTTTAAGTTTACCTAATCAATTTTATTAATGGCCAGTTAATAAAAAGCATTAAGATTAAGACTCAATAAATAAATCTTTATATTACCCAAACTATAATCTAACCCTTATAAACCAGTGATATTGAAATTCATCACAATCCTAGATAACTAACTTAGTTTTGACACATGGCTAAGGCTAGTAAAAACTTAAAAGTAAAAGCCATAAAGTAAAAATGCGAAATAGTAAATGCGGTAAAGTAAATACTGAAAAGTAAATCACAATAAAATAAAATGCTAAGGTAAAAAGAATTACTTTTACTATTTATTATTTTAGATATCTCCCATAAAATAATATATAAACTTGTGATAATATTACCAACCAGCCATATAGGCGGTAACCTGATTAATTCAAATTAAGTCCGACCAGCCATAAAGGCGGTATGATTTGTCCATGAACCTGCCATATAGGCGGTAAGAAAATTTAATTATCAACCAGCCATATAGGCGGTATCCTTGATTAGTCAGGTTTAAACCAATTTAAATTTAATAGCCAACCGACCAATATGGCAGTATCCTTATTAAGTCAAATTTTAAATAGTAAATATATTATATTTAAGGAGATTAATCTAAATAGTAACAGTAAAAGAATTACCTTTCACCTTAGCAAGGAGAAGTTACCTCATCATGGTTGAATAGTAAAACTGAAACAGTAAAAACAAGATAAATTACTATTACTATTACAAAAAGTAATTACTATTACAGAATGTAATTAAAATTAATTACAAAACTTAAATTAAAAGAAACTAGAGAGAAACTACTCCTATTTAATCAAAGAAATGAGAGAGAATGGAACATCTAAAACTGAAATCTCGAGCTCAATTTATAGGCAATTTTGCGTCTAGCGTCGTGATGCAAATTCCTTCTTACGTCGCGACGTTTGCTCTGTTGACTTGGTCATGCGGTTTGACTTTGACTGTTGAAGCGGATTTCGTCGGCCCAATGATTCAACACGTGGCACGCGGTAGATTCGGTTCAATGAGAAGATGACACGTTGGTAAATCTAAGGTCCCAAGATCAAATCAAGACATGAAATTATGTGTGAACACATCACGGAGGTAGCGGAATACTCACATTGATCGGTAGAGTCGATTTGGAGACGATTCAAGCCCAAAAACGCACACTGCCATGTAAGCCTACTGCATGCAGTCCACTGCCTACAAAAACAGAAAGTTAAGTGAAGAAACGGAGCTCCTAGCTTCGTCGGATGGATCCCGTCTCATGGTCGAACCTCCCTACCACCTTCGCAAGACTTGTAAGTGTGCTAGCACTTGATTTCTCACCATGAGAAACCACTCTTGCTTCCCTTTAGCTCACGTTTTTGGCTTCCAAAAACAGTCCACACTTTGTAGATTTCGTGAGGAGAAGAGAGAATTGAGAGAGAAGAATTTGTGTTATGTTAATTAAAATGATTTACCAAAAATCAATTTATATTTATGCCATAATTTATTAAATTAATAATAAATTATGATACATAACATGCAATGGCTTAGAGATAAAACACTCAATTTCCATGCAATAACATTGAGTGCATTGCACACTATCTACATGCAATGACATTGAGTACAATGTACACAATCTACATGCAAAGCATTAGAATGACATGTGTCATGTGGGCCCCACACGTTTCCAAATGAAGTGGGCCCACGTGCACTCACGCGTTCGGGTTCGATATTTCCGAAATACCGAGCTTACGTCGCGACGTTAATTCATTCAATCGAATTTAAATAAATAATCGCGCCCGGCGAAATTATTATTTACGTCGCTAACGAATTAATTCTCAATTAACTCGTTTGCCCGAATTAAAATCTAATTTTAATTCCGCGTCGAAATCTAATTTCGTCTAATATATCGAATATATTAATACATCGATTAATTCCGAATTAATCGTTCTCTCTTTTAGACGATATTTTATCCCGGATAAAACATCTCCGTTATTAATCCTAGATTAATTTTCTCTCTCTTCTATATAATCCCAGATTATTCAAGAGTGCAAGTTGTGCGTCATCGGTGGATTATCGGGAAGCGACCCATGAGATCCCCGGATAATCTGGCAGTAAATACGGTCGTCGGAGTGCCCGAATCACGTACGTACCAAGTACTACGTTCTACCGTTTACGAGACAAGGTCGACTCCTAGCAAAGCACCAAGTCTTCCCAAGTTCTCCGGACATATTCATCAAAGAATATCTAGATCTGTATCAAGCGTAGTATACAATTGTATTGTGTATATCGGCCCAGTATCGGATAATCACGTGCTAGGGCTGGGGCTGGATAAGTGTCTGCCCCGTCCGAAACACATATCGGATGTCTGGTAACTAGTCTCTATAATCGGATATTCATGACCTGGTCATAATATCACGATTGGATGCGCATCACTTTAAGAGCACTAATACCGTATCCTGCGTGACATCATCTCCATTATGACTGGAGTGACACTTCCGTCTTGACATCACATCCAATACACTACGATTCTCTGATAAACCCAGAATAGGTGAACACAGAACCAGTTAAGATCCCCCACCACCAAAACTAAAGTTTACCGATTGTCGTAAGTATTAGCGATGTAAGTCTCAGGTTAAGACTATACACACCTACCTTGATTTCGCGCCTCCCATAGACACCTAGTCATAATACCAATGGGATTCCGAAGGGTCTATCCAGAGCGAAGCTGTTTCCCGTACCATCGTTGAAACACGACCTCCTATCGCACTTGCACAAGTATCCAATACTTATATATATGAGAACTATGCCGTTGTGCCCTCACAACGCGCACAAGTGCAATACTAGTCTATTCCGCATTATCGATGTCCAGTCTCGATAATACTACGACTAGGGATATTTAATGATTAAACCTTTGGGGACTGATACTGTCTCATATCATTCTCAGTCCAGGAACTAATCATAGGGACCTCTCTTCATTATTTATATCTATGGTGATCTAATCACAAACGATGAGAGTGCAATTTCCTTATTACATAGTTAATTTTTGCTAACAACACAATGATCTGTGCAAATAGTGACGCTATGGGTCATATTATCCAACAATCTCCCACTTGGCACGTAGCGAGTCACTCAAGTGTCCTACACTCGAACTATGTACAATTCGCTCAAATTGCTGAGGAAAGGTTTTCGTCAGCGGATTTGCTTAATTATCGTCTGACGCGATTTACACGATCATCACATCGCCACGATGTATGATCCGAACGAATCAGATGATACAGAAGTATATATCTGGATCGTCGATGAGACCTTTAATTCCTTAGCCTATGCTGACGCCTAGCTCAGCTGCTAACAGAACTATATCTAATCTAATTAGATTTATCTTGACCCAATGGTTCTCTATTGCTGCCTTCTGCAGCAATAATCCGCATTTGTTGTTTATTCGGCAACAGTTATCTTGCTTGGAAGATTTCCAGCTCACTGTCCCGGTTATTCAAACTTTATAGTACCGCAGTATTTACCGGTTTGGAAACTTGCAGCAGTGATCCCAGTCACTTCAAGTTCTCCATCTCCATAGTTTAAGACAACATCTTTAGTTCTCTCAGATACTAACAGATGTTCTTTAATCTTCAATCCAGTGACTGTCACTTGGATTGACCCGATTGTGACTCCATATGCTCGAAGCGTATGAGACACCAATACAAGTACATTTTAAATGTACAATTTCCCAGAGAGTGTTAACAACTCCAAATCTATCCCAGTAGATCTTTATTCCCTGAATAAAGGTTGTTACTCCCCAGAATTCTACGGAGAATTTCTATTGAAAGAATATCTATGAAAGCCAAGCTTTCACAACTGCTTTATGGGAATTTCACTGTCAGTGCGCTCTCCCACTAACCTCCTTATATACACAAGAATTATTTCGTTTTGAGTCAAATCATAAACCATTATGATTATTTCAAAACAACAGTTCCAAGAACCTTATGGCTTGCATCAATCCAAACATGGATCGAATAACCCGCAAACCTGGTTTGTCGGTTATACAAAATCGTCAGGATGTTGTAAGCATCCTCCAAAAGTTTCCTTTTCAGGAAAGCGATTTTGATTTGTAACTGACATATTTCATCAATGAAATATACAGTTATCAACAAGCATCATCTTCAAATGGATTTATCATGGCAACAGGTAAAAAGGTTGAACCGTTATTAACATAATGTTGATAACGCTACCTTTCCGTCAAAACCTTAGGTTTGCACGTGTGGTATTTGCCTTCCATGTATGTCTTCCTTGAAGACGTTTTAATGTACCATAGGCACAACGCCTTGTGGTACAACAACTAGTATCCAAACATAGTTGTTATACATGGAATCCATTTCGGACTCATGGCACTTTGCCATAACATGGAGTCGATACCTCGTATCACTCCCTAAACGTAGTCAGATGGTACACCACCATAAGATTGACATCTTTATGGGTTGAGATCAGAAACCCATACCCTAGGTTGTTTTCTGACTCTATCCGATCTACTAGTTTCTTGTGTATTTGAAGATTAATGGTATAGATTCATCATAGATGAACTGTTTGTGTTCCATTAAGGACTTCGTGCCTTGATCAGTATTACTACTCCGATTTTCATCGAGTATCACTATCCTCCCACTGACCACTGCATATCGGTATTCCTCTCAGGAAAACCGCATGGTGAGCAACAATTACATTGTTCTCATGTGGGATTTACAAGTACTATATTTAAGGTTTCCCTTAGGATAACTTATATTGGCACTTATCCAATTTGGGTCCTTAGTTTGGTATCATCCAAACGCTATGCCTCGCATACCCAAATTATCAGGAATGAGAAACCTCGTTTCTTCCTGTTCATATCCTATATGATATCTGTCAAACAGATTTATATGGAACCTTATTCTAAATAAGTTTTGCACTGTTAATACATATCCTGTTGAAGGAAATAGTAGCTCAGAGCGACTCGTGATAAACCTTATTATGTCCAACAAAATTCGGTTTTTGGTTCGGACACACCGTTTAACTAACGTGTCTCGGGAGGAGTCCTCATACGAAAGAATACCGTACTCTTTCATTTACATATGAAACTTACTGCTTAAGTATTTTCCATTACGGTTTCACCGTGGCGGAATAATACTATAGCCGATCTGTTTGTCTACTTCGTGTCGAAACTCTAAAGTTTCCGATCTGTGTTCTTCAAAAGACACATAACCACAACGTGATGTCACATCCGTTAAGGTCACGAAATATTCATGTTCACATCTAGCCTAGCTAGATATGGGCCCACTTACTTCACCATGAATAGGGCTAACAGATCGGTGGCCCTTTTACTATTACCAAGTAAATAGTATTTTAGGTTTTTAACCTAATAAACTAGATTCGCAGACCTTATTTGAATAGTCAAATCAGTCCTAGTACCCACTCTACAAAAGTGTGGATATACGAGTCTTGTTTAATAAACTAGATTCGTAGACCTTATTTGAATAGTCAAATCAGTCCTAGTACCCACTCTTCAAAAGTGTGGATATACGAGTCTTGTTTAATTGTGTCCCAGACAACAATGCCACAAATAAGTCTCCATTGATCAAATCAATTTGAGCTATTTATTTGTCATTTTATATGTTTGAGATTTTATTTATATTCAAAATATAAATTCTGTTATTTATCTCAGTATCATCTTTATATATTAAAACACTTTAGTGTTCTAGAATATAAAGGTTTTATCCGCAATGGATTAAACACTGATATAGAGATAATGACTCTAGATAAACTAGTTACATTATGACAGTTCCTAATTTAATACATACCCAAAGGGTAGTTTCTAAACTTAGGTATCTACGGTCGAAACACGCGATCGTCCTTTCCGTTCCCGATCTCGCAGAGAACCAGTCTCCAGCCAAGCAGTATCCAGCTCAGCGGATTCTGACAGTATATACATATATTTTATGTACCACACTAAGTATAAAATCCAATTTTAATACTAGTAGTGAACATAACTTTGACAAATATTTTAAAGTTAGAGCCTCGCCCTTTCTTTAATTCCTTCGTGTCTTCCATATCCTACTGGTAGTCACTTTGGGATATGTCAATTACCTTTTCAATATTTCACAAACCTTTGGGCAAGCCTTGGGTTTTAGAATATCGAAATGATGTGCACCTTGTGCTACATGCCCAATTGCAAATTTTTGACTTTTCTCCACTAGAATAGTCAATTAATTCTCCAAGAATTATTAATTGCAATTTTAATACTTTTAAATCTAAAGATAGATTTATTATAAGTATATCAATTAAGCACTAAAGTCATCATCACATAAATCTTCCAAAGACTTTATGCTCTACTATTTGCTTAATTATGGGCTTAGTAATAATAAGTTATTTTATCAAATAAATTAACCTATTATTAATTCCCATTGAAAATTAAATCATTTAAAACATTTAATCCAAAGGATTATATATTTTAAATATTCAACCTTTCAATTCTTTACTTGATTTAATAGTCCAACTATTTAATCAATTTTTTAAGGTACTATTTATTATAATGATTACAATAATCCAATTATTTAATCAACTATAATTTTAATATTGATTACTATAATCCCATTATAAAATCAACTATCATTTAATTCAATTATATTGATTACTATAATCCAATTACAAAATCAACTATATATTGAATGAGTTTGTATATAGTCCAACTATATAATATTTTAAAACAACATAAAAATATTAGTCCACTAATACTTTTAATAATATGACGAGTAAAATAAAATGAGCGTGTTTAGCGAGTATTCGAACGAATGTTGCAAATTCAATACTTGCCTCCCACTATTTTTCGTCGAGCCTCTAACCCTCTGTCGAGTACTCGGGAAACCGTGTTTCCTAGTGGGCTAGGATCCCGTTAAATATCACACAATCTTGACTTTGGCCAACAAATTGTATGATAATTAACTAGGTAGATCTCTAAGATCAATTGGATCTCATCCAATTCCTAGATCCGGTTAGGTGGACATCCAAGTCCTAAACATATATCTTATATATGCCTATATATCCAATATATATACCCTAACCTTTTCCTCTGAATCAACTAGGCCTTGGCTTTGGCACAACAAACCTGATGATCCCAGTCAAGCGCGGACCCATTGACCATGGAGGCTTCGTAATCAATGTCATGGACAAGAAGTGGTCTTGACTTTGGCCAACAAACCACAACTTGGACACGACACCGATATAGAACAAAGCCTCGTGATTAAAACACATCTTTGATGGACAAGGGCTTGACTTTGGCCAACAACCCCTGCCAATCTCGGATCTTGAGTAAGAATCACTCAATGGAAGGAAAAACGCATGATATTTAATGAGGGTTTTTTCGCGTGCAAATTGGCTACCAATTTAATTATCTTTGTTAAGGTCTCATCATCATACACCCTTAAACATGCATTCTAAATACATAATAAAGCGAGTATGAAATAAAATAATAATGATATGCGGATGGATACTTAACACATTGATCCTAGATCAAATCTCTCCCTTTCTCACTCAAGCTAGCACTTGTACTACTTCTACCCGTTACACTACACTTCTAAAGAAACCTCATATACATAGAGGGGAATAGGTGAGAAGAGAATACAAAGAGAAAGAAGGTGATAAGGCTGGACACGCAGGTCCAATTTAATAAATCGAATTTATTACAACAATTTCTAAAATTGCCCACCCGACTAATATCCATCCGATATACATTATTCATTCAACACAACCCGTATTCACACACATAAGCATGCTATCAATCAATCTAATCAAATTAATTAATCTGATAATTAAGTGATCATCCAATGTTCAAACAACGATTTGATTTTGTTCGAGTCAAACTCGTTTTTGCGAATAAGTACTCAAAGTACGAATTCATGAATTAAATTAAACTACATCATTAAATCTAATTTAACATGTATTTAATACTAATTCATATTCAATTCCAAATTAAATATTACACTTTTATTTAATAAACCTTTTCGATTTAAATTCCAAATCTAATCGTAACGCGTCTCAAAGACCGATTAACGTCCAACGTCAATTCAATTAAAGTCCAATGGGCTTTTGATTGATTTCTTAAGGCGTGGACTTTTGGTCAACTCGGGTCAAACCGATAACCAAAGTCCAATCCGGGATTTACCCCATAAGCCCATAAATCAATCTTGGCCCATTAGGCCCAATTGAACATTAAAGGTTCATTAGTCGCAATTGGGCTTTATGGTTAAGGTTTTGGGCCCAATTGGATCCAATCCACTTGGCCTAAACCAAACTTGATAAATCAAGCCCAATAGGCCCAATTACAACTTTAAATTCTAATTTCCAAAATTAGGCCCAAAAATTAATTAATCCAAAAATCCAATTTTCACAATTTAATTACCTAAAGTGCATTATATGATTAATCAACTAAATCAACATTTTTAAAACACCAAATTAGTCTTATTAATCATATTAATTCATTATCATGTCAAACACACATAATGAAAAATCAAACCCATTTACATGCTTTCATGCTCTCGGCCAAGGAGGGATTTTGTGTCCGATTTGGTTTCGATCCAATCGAACCTACAATCGACATCAAATCACCCCCGATTTGATTTTATACACATCCAATGTCACAAAATCAAAATTACCAAGACATTAGGGCATTACTCATTCGGCCAAGGTGGAATTTTTTGGGGAAAAATCATCCAATGCATTTTTCATAAAATTGATTCCATGTAACATCATTCTATATACATGTAAGCATTCTTATTCATCAAATTTCACAAGAACATGCTTCAATCAATTCATCACACCATTCGGCCAACATCAATATTTTGGGGAAAATTATTCCAAATCAATTTTCAACAAATTGGTCCAACCAAAATGAATTAAACATGTTATAGCATACTCAAACAAGCAATTTATTCAAATCATGCTCAACAAACATTTACCCAAATTTTTAAGCCCTACAAATTTCATGCTTGCAACATTAGCTCATGATGCCATTGTTTTAAATTCTAAGGTCCCAAGATCAAATCAAGACATGAAATTATGTGTGAACACATCAACGGAGGTAGCGGAATACTCACATTGATCGGTAGAGTCGATTTGGAGACGATTCAAGCCCAAAAACGCACTGCCATGTAAGCCTACTGCATGCAGTCCACTGCCTACAAAAACAGAAAATTAAGTGAAGAAACGGAGCTCCTAGCTTCGTCGGATGGATCCCGTCTCATGGTCGAACCTCCCTACCACCTTCGCAAGACTTGTAAGTGTGCTAGCACTTGATTTCTCACCATGAGAAACCACTCTTGCTTCCCTTTAGCTCACGGTTTTTGGCTTCCAAAAACAGTCCACACTTGTAGATTTCGTGAGGAGAAGAGAGAATTGAGAGAGAAGAAATTTGTGTTATGTTAATTAAAATGATTTACCAAAAATCAATTTATATTTATGCCATAATTTATTAATTAATAATAAATTATGACACATAACATGCAATGGCTTAGAGTATAACACTCAATTTCCATGCAATAACATTGAGTGCATTGCACACATCTACATGCAATGACATTGAGTACAATGTACACAATCTACATGCAAAGCATTAGAATGACATGTGTCATGTGGGCCCCACACGTTTCCAAATGAAAGTGGGCCCACGTGCACTCACGCGTTCGGGTTCGATATTTCCGAAATACCGAGCTTACGTCGCGACGTTAATTCAATCGAATTTAAATAAATAATCGCGCCCGGCGAAATTATTATTTACGTCGCTAACGAATTAATTCTCAATTAACTCGTTTGCCCGAATTAAAATCTAATTTTAATTCCGCGTCGAAATCTAATTTCGTCTAATATATCGAATATATTAATACATCGATTAATTCCGAATTAATCGTTCTCTCTCTTAGACGATATTTTATCCCGGATAAAACATCTCCGTTATTAATCCTAGATTAATTTTCTCTCTCTTCTATTATAATCCCAGATTATTCAAGAGTGCAAGTTGTGCGTCATCGGTGGATTATCGGGAAGCGACCCATGAGATCCCCGGATAATCTGGCAGTAAATACGGTCGTCGGAGTGCCCGAATCACGTACGTACCAAGTACTACGTTCTACCGATTTACGAGACAAGGTCGACTCCTAGCAAAGCACCAAGTCTTCCCAAGTTCTCCGGACATATTCATCAAAGAATATCTAGATCTGTATCAAGCGTAGTATACAATTGTATTGTGCATATCGGCCCAGTATCGGATAATCACGTGCTAGGGCTGGGGCTGGATAAGTGTCTGCCCCGTCCGAAACACATATCGGATGTCTGGTAACTAGTCTCTATAATCGGATATTCATGACCTGGTCATAATATCACGATTGGATGCGCATCACTTTAAGAGCACTAATACCGTATCCTGCGTGACATCATCTCCATTATGACTGGAGTGACACTTCCGTCTTGACATCACATCCAATACACTACGATTCTCTGATAAACCCAGAATAGGTGAACACAGAACCAGTTAAGATCCCCCACCACCAAAACTAAAGTTTACCGATTGTCGTAAGTATTAGCGATGTAAGTCTCAGGTTAAGACTATACACACCTACCTTGATTTCGGCCTCCCATAGACACCTAGTCATAATACCAATGGGATTCCGAAGGGTCTATCCAGAGCGAAGCTGTTTCCCGTACCATCGGTGAAACACACGACCTCCTATCGCACTTGCACAAGTATCCAATACTTATATATATGAGAACTATGCCGTTGTGCCCTCACAACGCGCACAAGTGCAATACTAGTCTATTCCGCATTATCGATGTCCAGTCTCGATAATACTACGACTAGGGATATTTAATGATTAAACCTTTGGGGACTGATACTGTCTCATATCATTCTCAGTCCAGGAACTAATCATAGGGACCTCTCTTCATTTATATATCTATGGTGATCTAATCACAAACGATGAGAGTGCAATTTCCTTATTACATAGTTAATTTGCTACAACAACACAATGATCTGTGCAAATAGTGACGCTATGGGTCATATTATCCAACAGACACGTGGCAGAAGAAGATTCGCCGATGATTCGGTCCAATGGAGAAGATGACACGTGTCACGCGGAGTGTCGGCCCATAGGCTTGTGACACGTGTCCGGCGCATGTTAGCGGATCCTCTGTGATGGTGACACGTGGCACAACGCACGTAGCAAAGTCAAATTTCTCAATTTTAAACTCCGTTTACCTGGCGCACGTTAGCAGCTTTGGTGCATATTAGGCGTCGCGACGCCAAGTCTTGCGCGTCGCGACGCGCCTAAATTACCAAAATGTCCTTTTTCCAATGTTCATCATGTTTTGGTCCAAATCACCTCCAGAATGTCCTGAAACTTTATTTATCTACAAAATAACACAAAACACATCAAAATATTCAAAAAAACTCAAGAAACTGTACAAAATATTAGGTTAAATGAGTGGGAAATAGTGATAGATTTATCACTCATCAACTTCCTTCATGTCTGCCTTGTCCATACGGTAGTCACGCTTCCAGTGACCCCGTTTCCCACAGTTTAGGCAGATATCTTGGGATATTTCCTTTGTCTTCCCAGAAGACTATGACACTTTTGCCCTTTTTCTTCACACCCCCAGAAGCCTTCGGCCAAGCCTTGGCCTTCTGGGATGTCGAAGTAAGATGCACCTTACGCTTCTTACCCTTTTGGAAGTTTTGGCTCTGCCTCCTTGAGCATAGCCATTAACTCTCCAAGAGTTTTCTTTTGGTTCAGGATGAACCCGCCCCAACATTCGGGCAGAGACTGTAAGATCAAATCTATGGAAGTCTCGGCCTCGTAGGTAATGCCCAGCTAACCTAGCTGTTTGATGTCAGCAATCATCTGCGACACTTAGTGCTCGACAGATGTACCATATGACATACGCGAGTGAAATAGCTTCTTTTGCAATTTGTACTTCTAAGATCTAAGGTTAGATCTATGAAGATCCTTTAATTTCAACATCATGGTATAAAGATCTAATCCTTAGTTCTGACGACGAAATTAAGGAGTCATTGCGGCAAACATAACAGATTGAGTACTAAAGTTATCATCACGATGAGTCTTCCAAAGCTCATGGTCTACTATTTGCTCAACTCCGGGCTCAGGCCCGAGAGGTTTCTCTATCCAATAGAGTAACTTCTCAGCTCTTATGACTATCCTGAGATTCATTTCCCAATCTGAAAATTTATGTCGTTAAAGACATTTTCACCCAGAATTATGTCATTTACGCTTTTCTTTCCAGCCATCTCGATTGCAATAGTCCAACTATTCAATCAACGATTTTGGTTACACCCTAAATGCAATGGTTACTATAGTTCGACTAAATAACCAACTACAAGTGGAGTATTGTCATGTACAGTCTAACTGTTCAAAGAAAGCAATATTCAATATTAGTCCAACTAATATATTTATTACAACGATAAATTAAAAGAAAAGAGCACGTATTGGAAAGTATCTAAATAAAATTTCAAATTTAATACTAGCCTCCCACTATTTTTCGGTGAGCCTCTAACCCTCTGTGGATACTCGGGAACCTAGTTTATGTTGGACAATTATGATCCATAGCATCACTATTTGTATAGAACATGGCGTTGTTGTACAAATTGACTATGTGACAAAGGAAATTTCTCTTTTATCATTTGTAATTGGATTACCGGGATATATAAATGATAAAAGTCCATATGATTAGTATCTGATTAATAAGATATGAGACAATATTAATCCACTAAGGTTTAATCATTGAATATCCCTAGTCGTAGTATTATCGAGACTGGACATCGATAATGCGGAATAAACTAGTATTGCACTTGTGCGCATTTTGGAGGCATAATGGCATAGTTCTCATATATTTGGGTATTTGATACTTATAAAAGTGTAATATGAGGTTCTGTTTACCGATGGTACGGAAACAGCTTCGCTCTGGATAGACCCCTCAGAATCCCATTGGTAGTATGACTATGTGTCTATGGGAATCCGAATCAGGGTATGTGTATTTGGTCTTAACCTGAGACTTGCATCGCTAATACTTACGACAATCAGTATACTTTGGTTTTGGTCGTCCGGCGCTTTAACAGGTTTTATGTACGCCTCTTCTGGGTATACTGAGAATCGTAGTGTATTGGATGTGATGTCAAGATGGAAGCATCACTTCAGTCATATGGAGATGATGATCACGCAGGATACGAAACTAGTACTCTTTAGTACTGCAGTTATCGGGATAATATGACTAGGTCATGATTATCCGATTATAGAGACTAGTTACTAGAGATCCGATATATGTTTCGTACGTGGCAGACACAATTCCAGCCCTAGGCCTAGCATGTGATATCGATACTGGATCGTAATACGCAATACTACGTATACTACGCCTGTCAAAGATTACATATTCGTTTACAGAATATTTCCGGAGAATTGGGTAGGCTCGGTGTTTTGCTAGAAGCCAACCATGTCTTGTAAATCGATAAGAATGTGGTACGGGGTATGCACGTATTCAAATAGTCCGATAACCATATTTACTGCCAATATATCCAGGGATCTCTTGGGTCGCTTCCCAAAGATTCACCGTTGAGATTTGACTCGAACAGAAAATTAATCTAGGATTAATTATTAGAGAGAAAATTAATCTGGGATTAATTACGGCAATAACTTAATCTGGGATTAATTAAATGAGAAAGAATTAATCTGGGATTAATTACATCGAGAATTTATCTGGGAATAAATTCGTCAAAGAGAGAGAACGCGATTAATTTGGAATTAATCGGAAAGTTTTTAATAGTTAAATTAGATTTTAGTATTTAATTTATTTAATTGGGCTAAAATATAATATATTATATATTAATTGAAATTAGATTTCAATGCGGAATTAAAATTGGATTTTAATTCGTGCGAACGAATTAATTTAGAATTAATTCGTAAGCGACTTTCGTAATAATTTTGCGAGGCATTATTATTTAATTAAATTAGACTTAATTAAGTCGCAACATCAAATTCGTTTAATTTGGAATTAAACGAACCCGGCTCGAGCGAAGTTGCGTGTTGGATTGTCCGATTAAATTTGGAATTTAATGGGTGGGACCCATGACTTACATCAACTTGTCACTATTTGTGATGTAAGTAGATGGAATAGTAAATGTAGCATTTACTTCCCACACTACCAAGTCAACACACATCAACTTTTGTATATGATTTGGGAATAAAAAATGCACTATTCACTCTCTCTTCTACCTCCAAAACCGTGAGCCTCCCTCCATGGAAGACAATTTTATTCTTCAAAATTTGTTCTTGCTAGCACATCAAGGAGTGAATCAAGGTGATAAGGAAACTCACTCGATAGTTTGGAACTCGATCTCAAGCTCCGAAGCTTCCAACACATCCAACAAAGAAGGAATTTTTGAAATCTCCTCAACCAATCAATGTGAGTATTCCGCAACTCTCTTGATAATTCACACACGAATCACTCTTAGACGATCTTGGCATGTTCTAGGAACACTTACAATGGTATCATCACAGCGATCTAGTTTGATTTGAAATCTAGGGTTCTAAACTTTAATTTGGGATTTTTGTGATTGGAGCATGAAATGCCTAAATTGATTGTGGGGTATGTTTGTATAATGTTGAATTGGATTTGTGCATTGATGGAATTGAGAAAAATTGATTAGATAAAAAATCCCTAATTCCTTGGACATGGCCGATTATTACCCTAGTTGGATTCATGGTGATTTTTTAAAAATTTAACAATTGGATATGTTAATTGCATGAAATGAATATTAATTGTTGGTTTAATTGGATTGAAATCGGAATTGAATGTTATTTCATGATGATTGCCGTGAATGAAGCATGTTATAATGAATTGTTTTGCTTTAATTTATGTTGGATATAAATTGGAATTAAAGAGCATAATTAATTGGATTAATTAAGTGTTTTGGGAACATTAGATTAGTTAATTAATTATGTTAATTACACTTGAATTAGATTGATATGTAATTTGGAATGATATTAATTTAATTGTTGTAATTGGGCTTAATGGGCTTGGTTGGGGCAAGTTTGGTTTAGGATAATTGGTTGGATCCAATTGGGCCTAAAACCATTTCCATAAAGTCCAAATATGATAATTGGGCCTTTAAAATTTTAATTGGGCCTAATGGACCTAAATTGATTTTTGGCATCGGGTGATTCCTAATTGGGCCTTGGCATCTTGGGTTTGACCCATAATTGCCAAAGCCCATGCCTTAAGAATTAATTGAAAGCCCATTGGACTTTAATTGAATAGTATTGGATACTAATTGGGCCTTTGAGACCCGTTAAGATTGGATTTGGAATCCAAGTCTAAAAGGTACTATTGAAAGTGTAATTATTTAATTTGGAATTAAATATGAATTAGTATTGGAATAAAATTTAAATTGGATTTAAAATTGTAGTTCTATATAATTCAAGAATATGTACTTTGAGTATTTATTCTTAAACTAGTTTGACTCGCGCAAATCCAAATCGTTGTTTAAACATTGGATGGTCATTAATTAAAGATTAATTAATTGAATTAGATTGATTGATAACATGCTTTGTGTGAATACTTGGATGTATGAATGAATAATGTATATCGATGGATATTAGAAGGGTGAGGATAATTTTGGAAATTATTGTAATAAATTTAGAATTTATTAAATTGGACCTGCGTGTCCAGCCTATTACCGCTTTTCTCATTGTATTTCTCTTCTCACCTATTCCCCTAAATATAAATGAGGTTTCTTTAGAAGTATTATGTAATTGGGTAGAAGTATGAATAGTGCTAGCGGGAGATAATAAGTGAGAGATTTGTTCTAGGAACAAATTTGTTGTATATCCATCCGCATATTATTATTAAATTTTATTCACGCCTTATCATGCTTTTAGAATGCATGCTTAAGGGTGTATGATGAGACCTAATTAAAGATAATAAATTGGTTGCCAATTTACGCGAAAAACCTCCATTTTATATTAAGTGTTTTTCCTTCCATTGAGTGATTCTCTCTCAAGATCCAAGATTGACATTGGTTTGTTGGCCAAAGTCAAGACCCTTGTCCATCACGGATGTGTTTGAATCACGAAAGCTTTGTTCCATATCGTACGCCTTGGGCAAGTTTTGATTTGTTGGCCAAAGTCAAGGTCACTTTTTATTCATCGGTCTCTATTACGAAGCTTTCCCACTGTCAATGGGTCTCGCTTAACTGGTTTCATTAAGCTTGTTGAGCCAAAGCCAAGGCTTAGTTGATTCAGAGGAAAAAGGTTAGGGAATATATCGGATATATTGGCATATATTTGATATATGTTTCGGACTTGGATGTCCACCTACTGGATCTAGGAATTAGATGGAATCCAATTGATCTTAGAGATCTACCTAGTTAAGTTTCATACAATTTGTTGGCCAAAGTCAAGGTTGTGTGTTATTTAACGGGATCCTAGCCCACTAGGAAACTAGGTTTCCCGAGTACTCCACAGAGGGTTAGAGGCTCGCCGAAAATAGTGGGAGGCAAGTATTAAATTTTCAATTTCATTTAGATACTTGCTAATACGCGCTCATTTAATTTTTCATCATTAAAAATTTATATATATTAGTTGGACTAATATTCAATTGTTGTTTTAATTAAACAGTTGGAATGTATTCAAACTACTTCATTTATAATTGATTATATAATTGGATTATAGTAATCAATATATTTGAATTTTACCGATCATTTATAGTTGATTATATAATTGGATTATAGTAATCAATATATTTAAATTTAACCAATCAAATTGTAATAAGTTATATAGTTAGACTATAGTAAACATTACATTAGATTGTACCCGAAATCGTTGATTGGATAGTTGGACTATAGCAATCAAGATAACTGAAAGATTAGCTTCAAAGAACATAATCCTAGGTGAAAATATCTTTAACGACATAATTTTCTAGAATGGGAAACAAATCTCAAGATAGTCATGGGAGCCGAGAAGTTACTTTATTTGATAGAGTGACATCTCGGGCCTGAGCCCGGAGTTGAGCAAATAGTGGAGCATGAGCTTCGGAAGACTCATGGTGATGATAACTTTAGTACTCAATCCGTTATGCTTGCCGCAATGACTCCTTAATTTCTTCGTCAGAACTAAGGATTAGATCCTTATAGTATGGTATTGAAATTGAAGGATATTCATAGATCTATTATTAGATCTTAGAAGTACTAATTGCAATAAGAAAACTCTTGGAGAGTTAATGGCCATGCTCAAGCTCAAGGAGACAGAGCCAGAACTTCTAAATGGGTAAGAAGCGCAAGGCGCATCTTACTTCGACATCCTAGAAGGCCAAGGCTTGGCCAAAGGCTTCTGGGGGTGTGAAGAAAAAGGGCAAGGCTAAATCGTCACAGTATTCTGGGAAGACAAAGGACATATCCCAAGATGTCTGGCTAAACTATGGCAAACAGAGTCACTGGAAGTGTGACTGCCGTATGGACAAGGCAGACATGAAGGAAGTGAAGACGTGCAAGGCTTCGACTTCATGTATGTTTGTTATAAACATGTCCACTGCTGGTTTTAAAATTGGATTTTAGATACTGGATGTGGTACATAAACATATGTACTGATTTGCGGGATCTGCTGATTAGCAGGAGACTAGCTTCAGATGAGATCAACCTATGAGTTGGAAACGAGACGAGAGTCGCTTTTTGGCCGTAGAAACCTAAGTTTTGGAACTGCCATTTGGGCATGTACTTAAATTGGGAGACTGTCATAATGTATCTAGTTTAACTAGGAACATTATCTCTGTATCTAGTTTAACCCGTTGCGGGTATACTCTTTATATTCTAGAACACTAAGTGTTTTGTTTATAAATATGATATTGAGATAATCACATTAGATGTGAATAACCGTATTTATATTTAGAATATAAATGAATCTCAAACATATAATATGACAAACAAAAGCTCAAACTTTATAAATCTGTTGAGACTTAAAAGTGACATTGTTGTCTGGGACACATTAAACAAGACTCGTATATCCACACTTTTGAATAGTGGATACTAGGACATTTGATTCTAATTCAAATGATGTCTACGAATCTAGTTTTTTAGGCAAAGTGCCTAAAACACCTTTTAATTGGTAAAAGTGCAAGTGCCACCGATCTGTTACCCCTCGTTCATAGTGACGTAAGTGGGCCCATGTCTAGCTAGGCTAGAGGTGGATATGAATACTTACTTCGTAACCTTTACGGATGTGGCATCGCGTTACAGTTATGTGTATCTTATGAAACACAAGTCAGAAACTTTTGAGTAATTCAAAGAGTTTCGACACGAAGTAAGAAAATAGATGGGTAAAAGTATTAAAGACATTACAGTTGGACCATAGTGTAAAATAATTAAAGATATGAGTTTCAAGATTACTTGAAAGAGTATGGTATTCTTTCATAGTGGACTCCTCCCGAAACACCTCAATTAGACGGTGTGTCAGAATGGAGAAATCGAACTTTGTTGGACATCGTAAGGTTAATGATGAGTCGCTCTGAGCTACCAATTTCCTTCTGAGGATACACATTAAACAGTGCAATACTTATTTTGAATAAGGTTCCATGAAAATCTGTTAGACAGACTTCATATTAGATATGAACAGGAAAAAAACCGGGTTTCTCATTTCTGAAGATTTGGGAATGCTGGGCATATGTTTGGATGATACCAAACTAGAACCCAAATCGGATAAGTGCATATTTGTAATAGGTTGTCCCAGGGAAACCAAAGTATAATACTTATACAACTCACAAGAGAACAATGTAATTGTTGCTCTCCATGCGGTTTTCCTAAGAGGAATTCCTATATGCAGTGGTAAGTGGGAGGAAAGTAAAACTCAATGAAAATCGGAGTAATACTGTTCCAGACACCGACTCCTTCACGGAACACCAACAGTTCATCAGGGATGAAACTGTACCAATAATCTTCAAATACACAAGAACCGCGTAGGTCAGAGAGAGTCAGAAAATAACCTAGGAGGTTTGGGTTTCTGATCTCACCTCATGAAGATATCAATCTTATTAAGGAAGAAGAACTAGCTACGTATGAGGAAATGATACAAGGTATTGACTCATTTTATGGGAAAGTGCTATGAAGTCCGAAATGGATTCCATATATACAACCAAGTTTGGACACTGGTTGATGTACCAGAAGGCATTGTGCCTATTGGTACTATATGAGTCTTCAAGGAAGACATACATGGATAGCAACATACAAATGTACATAGCTAGGCTTGTACAGAAAGGATATCGTCAACGACATAGTGTCGACTACGACGAAATTTTTTCACCTGTTGCAATGATTAAATCCATTCGGATAATGCTTGCTAATGTTGCATGTTTCATTATGAAATATGGCAGCTGAACGTCAAAACCGCTTTCCTTCACAGAAACCTTTTGGAGGATGTTTACAACATCCTGACGGTTTTGTTGTGCCAAAACATGCAAACAAGGTTTGCAAGTTAAATCTATCCATTTATGGATTGAAGCAAGCATTACGTTCTTGGAACTAACATTTTGATGAGATCATAATGGTATATGATTTAATTCAAAACAAAGATTATTCTTATGTATATAAGAAGGTTAGTGGGAGCGCACTGACAGTGAATGTCCTATAAGTTGATTAAGTATTGCTTCTTAGCAATAACATTCCCATAATATAATCGGTGAAATATTGGCTTTCATTAAAATTCTCCATGGAATACCTGGGAGAAGCAGGATTTATTCTAGGAATAAAGATCTACTGGGATAGATCTAGAAAGTTTCTGACAACCCTCCCAGAGTTCGTACATTTTTGAAATGTATGTGACCTGATGTCTCGTATGCTTTGAGCATATGTAGACGCTATAAGGCCAATCCAGGTGATGGTCACTGGATTGATCTAAAGAATATCCTTGAGTATCTTAGACAAACTAAGGATGTTTTCTTAAGCTATGAAGGAGGAGAACTTGAAGTGACTAGGATCACCGCTGCAAGTTTCCAAACCGACAAAGACGACTTTAAGTCGCAATAAGGGTACATATTTAGTTTGAATAACAGAACGGTGAGCTGGAAATCTTCCAAGTAAGATACTGTTACCGAATAAATAACAAAAGCAGAATATTGCTGCAGCTGAGACAACAAAAAAAGCATTTTGGATCTATATAATCATAATTGGATTAGGTATAGTTCTGTTAGCAGCTGAGCTAGGCTACAACATAGGCTAAGGAACCGAGGTCTCATCAACGATCAAAGTATATACTTCGAATATTTCATCTGATTCGTCAGATCATACATCGTGGCAATGTGATGATCGAATAAAACGCATCAGATGATAACATTGCAAATTCGCTGACAAAAGCTGTTTCTCAGCAGAAGTTTGAGCGACCCGTATATAGTTCAGATGTTGGACACTTGAGTGATTGGCTATAGGCCAAGTGGGAGATGTTGGACAATTATGACCCATAGCATCACTATTTGTATAGAACATGGCGTTGTTGTACAAATTGACTATGTGACAAAGGAAATTGCTCTTTTTAATCAATATAAATGATAAAAGTCCATATGATTAGTACCATATTAATAAGATATGAGACAATATTAATCCACTAAGGTTTAATTATTAAATATCCATAGTCGTAGTATTATCGAGACTAGACATCGATAATGCAGAATAGACTAGTATTGCACTTGTACGCATTATGGAGGCATAATGACATAGTTCTCATATATTTGGGTATTGGATACTCATGGAAGTGTAATAGGAGGTTCTATTTATCGATGGTATGGAAACAGCTTCGCTCTGGATAGACCCATCAGAATCCCATTGGTAGTATGACTATGTGTCTATGGGAATCCGAATCAGGGTAGGTGTATTTGGTCTTAACCTGAGACTTGCGTCGCTAATACTTGCGACAATCAGTATACTTTGGTTTTGGTCGTCCGAGGCTTTAACAGGTTCTGTGTACTCCTCTTCTGGGTATACTGAAAATCGTAGTGTATTGGATGTGATGTCAAGATGGAAGTATCACTTCAGTCATATGGAGATGATGATCACGCAGGATACGGAACTAGTACTCTTTAGTACTGCAATCATCGGGATAATATGACTAGGTCATGATTATCCGATTATAGAGACTAATTACCAGATATCCGATATATGCTTCATACGAGGCAGACACAATTCCAGCCCTAGGCCTAGCATGTGATATCGATACTGGATCGTAATACGCAATACTACGTATACTACGCCTGACAAAGATTACATATTCGTTTACAGAATATTTCTGGAGAATTGGGTAGGCACGGTGCTTTGCTAGAAGCCAACCATGTCTTGTAAATCGGTAAGAACATGGTACAAGGTACGCACGTATTTGGATAGTCCGATAACCGTATTTACTGCCAATATATCCAGGGATCTCTTGGGTCGCTTCCCAAAGATTCACCGTTGAGATTTGACTCGAACAGAAAATTAATCTAGGATTAATTATTAGAGAGAAAATTAATCTGGGATTAATTATGGCAATAACTTAATCTGGGATTAATTAAATGAGAAAGAATTAATCTGGGATTAATTACGTCGAGAATTTATCTGGGATAAATTCGTCAAAGAGAGAGAACGCGATTAATTTGGAACTAATCGGTAAAGTAAATTTAATAGTTAAATTAGATTTTACTATTTAATTTATTTAATTGGGCTAAAAATAATATATTAGATATATTAATTGAAATTAGATTTCAATGCGGAATTAAAATTGGATTTTAATTAGTGCGAACAAATTAATTTAGAATTAATTTGTAAGCAACTTTCGTAATAATTTTGCGAGGCATTATTATTTAATTAAATTAGACTTAATTAAGTCGCAACGACAAATTTCTTTAATTTGGAATTAAACGAACCCAGGCTCGAGTGAAGTTGCGTGTTGGATTATCCGATTAAATTTGGAATTTAATGGGTGGGACCCATGACTTACATCAACTTGTCACTATTTGTGATGTAAGTAGATGGAATAGTAAATATAGCATTTACTTCCCACACCTACCAAGTCAACACACATCAACTTTTGTATATGATTTGGGAAATCAAAGATGCACTATTCACTCTCTCTTCTACCTCCAAAACCGTGAGCCTCTCTCTATGGAAGAAAATTTTATTCTTCAAAATTTGTTTTTGCTAGCACATCAAGGAGTGAATCAAGGTGATAAGGAAACTCACTCGATAGTTTGGAACTCGATCTCAAGCTCCGAAGCATCCAACGCATCCAACAAAGAAGGAATTTTTGAAATCTCCTCAACCAATCAATGTGAGTATTCCGCAACTCTCTTGATAATTCACACACGAATCACTCTTAGACGATCTTGGCATGTTCTAGGAACACTTACAGTTTCCTAGTGGGCTAGGATCTCCTTAAATAATACACAACCTTGACTTTGGCCAACAAGCTGTATGAAACTTTACTAGGTAGATCTTTAAGATCAATTGGATCCCATCCAATTCCTAGATCCGGTAGGTGGACCTCCAAGTCCGAAACACATAGCCAATATATGCAAATATATCCAATATATTTCCTAAACTTTTCCTCTGAATCAACTAAGCCTTGGCTTTGGCTCAACATACTTAATGATTCCAGTTAAGCGGGACCCATTGACAGTGGGATAGCTTCGTAATCCACGTCGATGTACAAAAGTGACCTTGACTTTGGCCAACAGATCACAAATGCCCAAGACATGCAATATGTAACAAAATTTTTGTGGTTCAAACACATCCGCGATGGACATTGATCTTGACTTTGGCCAACAAACCAATGACAATCTTGTATCTTGAGAGAGAACCACTCAATGGAAGGAAAAATGCTTAATATTTGACGAGGGTTTTTCACGTAATTGGTAACCAATTTATTATCTTTGATTAGTTCTCATCATACACCCTTAAACATGCATTTTAAAAGCATAATAAGGCACAAATAAAATTAATAATGATATGCGGATGGATATATAACAAAATTATTCCTAGAACAAATCTCTCCATTTCCTCTCTCCCGCTAGCATTATTCATACTTCTACCCAATTACATAATACATTAAAGAAACCTCATTTGCATTGAGGGGAATTGGTGAGAAGAGAAATACAAAGAGAATAGAAGATAATAGGCTGGACACGCATGTCCAATTTAATAAATTCTAAATTTATTACAATAATTTCCAAAATTGCCCCCACCCTTCTAATATCCATCCGATATACATTATTCATACAATACATCAATGTATTCACACAAAACATGTTATTCAATCAATCTAATCCAATTAATTAATCTCTGAATTAATGACCATCCAATGTTCAAACAACGATTTGATTTGCGCGAGTCCAACTCGTTTAAGAATAATACTCAAAGTACGTATTCTTGAATTATATCGAACTATAATTTTAATCCAATTTAATTTGTATCCAATACTAATTCAAATTTAATTCTAAATTAAATAATTACACATTTTTAAGTGCCTTTTAGACTTAGATTCTAAATCTAATCTTAATGGGTCTTAAAGGCCCAATTAGTATCCAATACCTATTAATTAAAGTCCAATGGGCTTTTTATTAATTCTTAAGGCATAGGCTTTGGCCAATATGGATCCAATCCAAGATGCCAAGGCCCAATTAGGAATTGACATTTGTCATAAAATTAATTTTGGCCCATTAGGCCCAATTAAATATAAAAAGTTCCAAAAGTTATATTTGGACTTTATGGAAATGGTTTTAGGCCCAATTTGGATCCAATCCAATTGTCCTAAACCAAGCTTGGCCCAACCAAGCCCATTAAGCCCAAATACAACAAAATTAGCCCAATCCAATTTTAAAGACTAACTTTAATTAATATAACATTCCAAATATTACATTAATTTAATTAAAGTGTAATAGTCATAATTAATTAGCTAAACTAATATTTCCAAAATACCAATTAAACTAATTAATCATGCTTTAATTAACAAACTCATGTCCAACACAAATTGAAGCAAAATAATTCATTCCATGCTTATTATGCTCACGGTAATTTGGCATAAAAATATCCAATTTTGATTTCAATCTAATTAAATCAATAATTAATATACATATCATGCCATAAACTCATCCAATAGTCAAATTAACAAAGAATCGCCATGAACACACCTAAGGTAGTATTCGGCCAAGGCTAAGGAATTAGGGAAAATTTTATCCAATTTATTTTCTCAATTCCTAAGATGCATAAATCTAATTCATCATCATCAAAGCTCAACCAAACAACCAATTCGAAGAAATCGTGTTCCAAACACAAAAAAACCAAATAAAGTCCATAAACCCTAAAGTAAAATCATGCTTAGAAAAGGCTCTGATACCATTGTTAGTGTCCTAGACATGCCAAGGATCTTCTAAGTCATGATTTAGTGTGTGAATAATCAAAATAAATTGCGGAAAAACTTAATTTCAGTGGATGTAGTTCAAAACTTTCTTTGTATTGAGGAAGCTCCAAGCTTTTCTTTGTGTTCCAAACTCAAGTATTGGTTTCCCTATCACCTTTTTTGCTCTTTGAAGTGCTAGCTCACAAGAATTTTTGCAACAAAAAATCCATGGGGGAGGGAGAGAGTCACGATACTAGAGGGAAAAGAGATAAAATGAAATGCTGTAAATAGTAACCTATTTTTAACTTCCAAGTTGACTTGGTTTAAATAACAAAGTTTGTGTGTTGATTGAACTGGGTTGAGTGTTTTATAAGAAAGAAAGCCTTACTTTCAACAATCAAATCACAAATCAAGCCCAACAACTTCCATCACATGTCCAATAAGTTGATGTAAGTGAAGTGGGTCCCACCACTTTTAAATTCCAAATTTAAGTCTGCTATCTCAACACGCAACTTCTCTCGGGCCCGGGTTCGTTTAATTCTGACTAAACAAATATTATTTCATTTAATTCTGAACTAAACAAATATTTCTGAACTAAACGAATTTAAGTCGGCATCTCTCAACACGCAAAATACGTTTTTGACCGAATCGACCACACAACACTTATGGGGACTGCCCAGGTCAGCCCCCAATAGTGTTAGGGCAGTTCATGGGCTGCCCGAACAGTTACGAACTCACTGTTTGGACAGCTGTCATCCGGTTGGTTCAAAAGTCATCCGATAACGCCGTTGTTCACCTTTTTCGCGCTTATTTCAACCCTGAAATACTTTTCGGAAATTATTCCAACTCCCAAAACACATCCAATACATTCAGGTGTGTTGTCGTACTCGTAATCGGAATGAGATGGAGTCAGAATGAATTGAAATGGAATGAGATGGAATGAGAATGATAAATCGGAATCAGAATAAATTGTGTTATGTTGGGAAGCGGCCGCGAGTGCGCAACGAAAAATTAAAATTATTATGCCACTTTACCTTTGCCAAAGACCCATTTGTTTTGATTATTCTACAAGCTTAGGCATGTTACTATATATTCTAAGCATAAAACTCATAAAACATGCAAAAAACATAAACCTAAACATTCTAACTATCATAAGAACTCTAAATAAAATAAAGAAAGAAAGACTTACTTGAACCGTAGACTCCTCCTGTCCTCCCTCCAATCTACAAGCTTTTCTCGAACTCAACAAGCTCTTCCACGTTCCAAAGAGCCACCCAAATGTGTGGCCTCCAAAGATGCACACACCAAAGCCAAAACTCAACGGCAAGACTACGCCTTGAGTGCACGGGTATTTTGCCCTTGGTGCTAGCCTAGGCAAATACCTCAAACTTTTAACTCGAGGTTCCTCTAGTCAATTAGACTTAAGGATCCTCAAAATCAGTGGCTTTCTCTTAAACTTTAGAGTTGATCACTTATATAAACCCAAGATATGAAAGGTTTGGTGTAAAAATTTGTGAAGAATTCTTTGGGTTTATATAGTGCCCCAAAGATAACAAAAATTAATTAAGAATCCGATGTGGGATAAAAGGTAATTTAATCTTAGCCATTGGATCTTAATTTAGTGGTTTAATGAGATTATAAAACCCTAATAAGAGTTTGGGCCGAATTGGAATTCAAACAAATAACAAAAATGTTTTTTACTATTCACATTACTATTCACATTACTATTCACGTGAATAGTAAATTTTTTTTTTATTCCAATTCCCAAAGTGCCCCCATCGTCATTCACCAATCCCTAAGCCACTATGGAACCTCATAAATGATCGGTTCAATAATTAAACACATTGAATCGTTTATGAACAATTCCTACAACAATCATATATGCTGTTATATTTTTACTGTGCACTGTTAACCATTGATTTCGACTTTGTTGTGTGTGACCTTTTGGGTTCCCCTCAAGTTGGACATGAAATAAATCGTGATAATTTAATCGAACATAAATTATCCTCCGATCAGATGGTCATTCGATTTCAATGACCAAGGTTGACATCTAGCAACATGCCAAGGCCCCTAAATGAGAAGGAAAGAAATATATACCCATTTTATATGCGATTTACATATGATACAGTCTCTCGCCTCACTGTATCCCCACCTATTGACCTAGGGTACGGAAAGTGTCGACCCACATGGTCAAAGGTATGATGTTGATAGTGTCATGAATCGTGCTAACCCAAGAATCTCACATGATCCTTCCCTTGTGGCCACAGTCTCAAATACTGATCACACATATCAACCCGCGAACTGGAATACTACTCTTATAAGAAAATATTATCTGAGAGAGTCGCGATTCTCTGTTGTATCTTTACAAACTTTATGTGTTTGAACAAATGACCCAGTCTTACCCTTATGACCGGATCTTTTGAACCGGGGAATGAGAATGTCAAAGTTATTTGATCCACACATAAGATTGTAAAGACGTCAAGTCTAAGGACTAGTCTTATAATCGATACATGAAAGTTCTCACAGACAAATGAGATAAACACTCCATATGAAAACTTTCGGCGGTCAGTTCGATGGACACGAGCAACTCATGCATCCATGTGATACACCAAGCGGACGAATCTCCGCTAGTAGCCTATGAGATCAGCTACCCCGCTTAAGGGCGGATCATTTCATCATGCTAGTCTCTCTGCTTTGTGAACACCCAGATTATTCATAAAACTATGACTATGAACATTTAAGAGTAATGATTCTCTCATAAGGCATGTAAGCCATCGTCTTATTACTCCAAGGGCTTTATTACAGTGTTGATGATTCATATAAGTTATGTAAGACACGTATAATAAAGATTGCCATTTTATTAATTAATGAAAATATTACAAATACATGTACATATAGCCCATCCACAAGTTGGGTAGAGGGGCATATCCATAACAATCTCCCACTTGCACTATAGCCAACTAGTATGAATCTGGACACCATACTCTTGGGTGTGCCTATCTTGTTTTTGTTGAGTCAGCCCTTTAGTCAGAGAATTTGCAAGATTATCTTCTATGGTTGTTTTCTCTATAATAACTTCTTTTCTATCAACAATCTCCCTGATGAGATGAAATCACTTGAGTACATGCTTGGATTTCTGGAGGGACCTTGGTTCATTTGATTGAGCAATGGCGCCCGTGTTGTCACAGTACATCGTGACGCCATTCTTTATCGCGGGAAGCACTTCCATCTCCGTGATGACTTCTTTATCCAGACTGCTTTCTTTAGCTGCCTCAGATGCTGCAATATACTCGGCTTCAGTTGTGGAGTCCGTTGTAGTTGACTGCTTTAAGCTTTTCCAACTTACAGCACCGCCATTTAAAGTAAACAGATATCCTGTTTGTGATCTACTATCATCCCTATCGGTCTGAAAGCTCACATCACAATAACCAATGAATTTCATCTCAGAACAATATCCATATGTCAAAAACCATCCTAGTTCTTCTTAGATACTTGAGGATTATTTTGCCAGTTGCCCAGTGTTACTCACCGGGATTTGCCTGATACCTGCTCGTTATGCTAATAGCATAAGAGACATCAAATATTGTACATAGCATGGCGTACATGATCGATCCTATTGCTGAAGCATAAGGGATCATACTCATACGCTTTCTATCTGAAAGAGTATGTGGACATTGCTCCTTAGATAATTGATTCCATGACAAGTAGGTAAATTACCTCTTTTGGAATCTTCCATTTGAACCTTTTCAAAACTTTATCTATATATGTAGATTGAGAAAGTCCTAACAACCTCTTAGATCTATTACGGTAGATCTTAATGCCGAGGATGTAGGCTGCTTCTCCTAAATCTTTCATTGAGAAATTCTGAGATAACCATTGCTTGGTGGCTTGCATCATGGGAATATCATTCCCGATGATTAATATGTCATCGACATATAATACAAGAAATACAACAGCACTCCCACTACTTTTCCTGTAAACACAAGGGTCATCTACATTTTTGATGAAGTCAAATTCTTTGATTATCTCATCAAATTGTATATTCCAACTTATGGAGGCTTGCTTGAGTCCATAAATGGATCGTTTAAGCTTGCATACTTTTTTATGATCATCCTTAGATGCAAACCCCTCGGGTTATGTCATATAGACTTCTCTACGAGGTTCCCATTAAGGAAAGCTGGTTTGACATCCATCTGCTAAATCTCATAATCAAAGTGTGCAGCTAGTGCCAGCAAAATTTGAATGGACTTTATAATTGCAACATGCGAGAAGGTTTCGTCATAGTCAATTCCTTGGATTTGTCTATAAAAGCTTTCGCCACCAACCTAGCCTTATAGGTTTGGATGTTGCCTTCTGCATCATTTTTACCCTTGTAAATCCACTTGCAGCCTATGGGTTTTTTCCCTTCATGTGCATCTACCAAGTCCCAGACTTGATTTTGATACATGGAGTCTATTTCGGATTTCATGGCCTCAAGCCACTTGACTGAATCAATGTCACGCATTGCTTCGTCATAACTGGTGGGATCATCATTATCAATGACATGACCATGTTCCTCATCAATATGGAAACCATATCTTTCAGGCTCATGTCTTTCCTTACCAGACCTTCTGAGTTCATAACCTTGCGGTTGTTCCATTTTGAGGGGCCTAGGGTTTAGTTCTATGTTAGTTTGTTCTTTTCGTACCTCATCGAGGTCAAGTCTACTCCCACTATATTTCTTGAGAAGGAATTCATTCTCTAAAAATTTAGCATTTCGTGAGACAAGTGTTCTTTGTTCATTTGGGACGTAGAACACGTATGCTCTTGAGTTCAAGGCACATCCTACAAACTTACATTTAACTGCCCTATCATCCAATTTGTTAGTTTGTGTGAGCTTGGCATATGCGTCACATCCCCAAACTCTTAGATAACTAAGACTATGACGTTCCCCAGACCATAACTCAGATAGTGTTTGACTAACAGTCTTGGAAGGAACTTAGTTTAGTAGTAGTGTTGTAGTTTCTAAAGCAAGACCCCAAAATGAAAGAGGTAGATCCGTGCATGGCATCATTGATCAGACCTTATCTAATAATGTCTGATTTCTCCTTTCGGAGAGCCCATTATGCTGTGGAGTTCCCGAAGGAGTCCCCTAGGAAACAATGCCATTTCTCTCAAGTAATCTTGAAATTCGTTGCTTAAGTATTCACCATCTCGGTCAGACCTTAGTGACTTAATACTTTTATTAAGCTGGTTTTCTACTTCAGCCTTGAAGTCTTTTGAATTTCTCAAAGGCTTTAGATTTGTACCGCATAAGGTACACATACCCATATCGTGAATGATCATCGATAAAGGTAATGAAGTAGGAAAATCCACCTCTAGCAGTGACTGACATTGGCTCGCATACATCAGAGTGTATGAGTTCTAATGTCTCCACTGCACACTGTTCTTTACCTTTGAAGGGTAATTTGGTCATTTTACAAGTAAACAAGACTCACAAGTTCCATAAGGTTTACATTTGAAAGGTTTGAAATAGCCATCCTTATGTAGCTTAGTTAATTTTGTTTCATTGATATGACCTAAGCGACTGTGCCATAGAAGTGATTCATTGAGATTATTCGAGTTAACGTTGTATATATTAGAGGTTGAACATTCTTTGTTAGTTTGTAAGACATAGATACCATTATTCAAAATACCATCTCCATATTTTATTTCATTGAAATAAATAGAACATTATTACAACTTATTAGGCATGAAAAGCCTTTATGACATAAAGAAGAAATTTAAATGATGTTCTTTACTAGAGAAGGTACATAAACACAATCTTCTAAGTCTAAAACTAACCATTCGGCAAAACTAATGAATAAGTCCCCACGTAAAATGCAGCCAGTTTTGCTCCATTACCCATGTGTAAGTCAACCTCCCCATGACGGAGTCTCATACTGTTTCTCAGGCCCTGCACATTGTTATACAAGTGAGTCCCACAACTGGTGTCAAGCACCCAAGTAGAAGGTTCAGAGTTTTGAGAATATAGTTCAATCATATACAACATACCTGAAGCATTGGGCTTCTTGGCCTCTTGGGCTTCCCTAGCTTCCTTGGCTTTCAAAGATCTGCAGTCTTTCTTCCAATGACCATTCTTTCCATAAAAGAAACATTTCCCCTTTCCTTTTTTTTTCCACATTACCATTGGGCTTTAGGTGATCTGGAGCCTTGGCCTTGGCCTTATTTTTCTTTGGGACTCGTGGCTTCAGGTCCGTACCCGTAAACATGACGAAGGTTTTAAGCTCCGGTTTCAAGTCCTTCTCTGCTTGCTTTATCAGATTGTGCAATTCTGCTAAAGTAGCTTCTTTATCAAACAAATGAAACTGCATAATAAAGTTAGAGTATTCTTTTGGTAAGGACTAAAGAAACAGATCGTGACCTATCTCATGATCCATGATGAACCGAGGTTAGTCAATTTTTCAATGTGGCCAATCATCTTAAACACATGTCCACTAACAGATCCTTCCTTATGCCTTGTTTGGAATAAGGAACATGACACTTGGAATCTCACGGTATGAACGGAAGTTGCATACAACTCCTTCAAGTGAAAGATGATGGTTTGAGCATCCATATCTTCGTGAGCTTTCTAAAGTTCGTCCGACATAGAGCCAAGCATTATGCAAACTGCTTGCTCATCATCATCGACGTGTTTCTTCCAAGCATCAAATGTATCTTGGTCAGCATCTTCTGTGGGTTCAGGGGGAATTGGTCTTTCAAGAACATAGAAAATCTTTTCTTGTCGTAAGACAATTTTAAGGTTCTAAACCAGTCATTGTAGTTGTCCCCTTTGAGCTTATGCTCATCAAGGATGGAACGAAGTGATACTCTGTTTACCATTTGAATGTTTGTGAAATATTTTAACTCACCTATTAAGAGAAAATGTTAAAATTAGGAATATGTTTTCATTAATGTTTCATAATAACATGGGCTTTAATATTATGAAGTTGCTCCCACTCAATTATTTTAAAATTTTAAGCAAATCGCATCAACCCCAATATGATAGATTTCTTGTGGGCAAGGATCCCATATCATCATTCATAACTCCGACTAGGGCCGGTCGTTATAAAATATGATAATTAGGTAGGTTCCCAACCAATTTATGATATAAATCACAATTCCATGATCATTGGGTTGGGCAATCAAACATGCCATAACTTATGCTAGTCCTTGTGGACACCCAATATTTGCCACTAAGTTATAAGACCACGCCTAAGGGCCGCTGCGTCTTATGACTCAGAAAAGTCAAACCATTGTCAATAGTACGATTTAGGACATATTGGTATTGGTTGTCAGTCTGGTAAAGCCTAGTTCTGCCAATACAGTTTAAGCCATTTGGGTCTATACTTTACAATGGGAGGCAAATTTTAAACTTAAATTATTATTGAGGATTCTAACAAGTTTAAGTGAATAACTGTCAAATGGATTCCTCCATTAAAAATTCCCCAGAGGGAGAGTGGAGCGAACTCTCTTAAATACCCTTACCTCTTAGGCTCTTATTGCCTTGGTGACAGGAATAAATAATAGATCCTCCAAATTAGTCCAACACTTTAAATATGCTTTAAGGTAAGCTTTGTGTAAATGATTATCCTGATGTCTTCAAAGCTTTTCCTTTTCGCTATAAAAAGGTAGTGAGTGAAGGAAGACACCAAATCATTATCTAACTCTAGTAATACCTTTGGTTAAATTAACTTTAGTTTGGAAAGTTCTATTAACCCCTTGGTCTCAACCCACTTGTATCTTTCATAATGTCTTTTATTATAAACAAGTGATTTATTCATCACAAAATAATTACTTAGCTAAGGGATAAGCAATACACTCTCTATTTCTGAGGAAGTCTCTAGATGATTGCACCCTAAAATAATCATGCCAATTCTAATCATACATAGAATCATCAATCATATGAGTTTTAATATGTTGGAATTATTTTAGGCATTAAATAAATTTGATTAATATTTAATTATGATATTGCATTTTATTTTATTCAAATAGATTTACTATGCAAAAATTTGTGAAGAATTCTTTGGGTTTATATAGTGCTCCAAAGACAACAAAATTAATTAAGAATCCGTTGTTGGATAAAAGCTAATTTAATCTTAGTCATTGGATCTTAATTTAGTGGTTTAATGAGATTATAAAACCCTAATAAGAGTTTGGCCGAATTGGAATTCAAAACAAATAACAAATATTTTTTACTATTCACATTACTATTCACGTGAATAATAATTTTTTGTTTGTTTTTTTATTCCAATTCCTAAAGTACCCCCATCATCATTCACCAATCCCTAAGCCACTATGGAACCTCATAAATGATCTGTTCAATAATTAAACACATTGAACCATTTATGAACAATTCCTACAGTAATCATATATGCTGTTATATTTTTACTTCGCACTGTTAACCATTGATTTTGACTTTGTTATGTGTGACCTTTTGGGTTCCCCTCAAGTGGGACATGAAATGAATCGTGATAATTTAATGGAACATAAATTATCCTCCAATCAGATGGTCGTTCGATTTCAATGACCAAGGTTGACATCTAGCAACATGCCAAGGCCCCCAAATGAGAAAGAAAAATATATATACCTATTCTGTATGCGATTTACATATGATACGGTCTTTCGCCTCACTGTATCCCCACCTATTGATCTAGGGTACGGAAATTGTCTACCCATATGGTCAAAGGTATGATGTTAATAGTGGTATGAATCGTGCTAACCCAAGAATCTCACATGATTCTTCCGCTGTGGCCACAGTTTCAAGCACTGATCACACATATTAACCCGTGAATTGGAATACTACTATTTTAAGAAAATATTATCTGAGAGAGTGGCGATTCTCTGTTGTATCTTTACAAACTTCATGTGTTTCAACAAATGACCCAATCATACCCTTATGACCGGATCTTTTGAACCGGGGAATGAGAATGTCAAAGTTATTTGATCCACACATAAGATTGTAAAGACCTCAAGTCTAAGGACTAGACATATAATCGATACATGAAAGTTCTCATAGACACATGGGATAAACACTCCATATGAAAACTTTCGGCGGTCAGTTCGATGGACACGAGCAACTCATGCATCCATGTGATACACCAAGCAGATGGATCTCCGCTAGTAGCCTATGAGATCAGCTACCCCACTTTAAGGCGGATCATATCATAATGCTAGTCTCTCCGCTTTGTGAACGCCCCGCTTATTCACAAAACTATGACTATGAACATTTAAGAGTAATGATTCTCATAAGGCGTGGAAGCCATCGTCTTATTACTCCAAGGGCTTTATTACAGTGTTGATGATTCATAAGTTATGTAAGACACGTATAATAAAGATTGCAATTTTATTAATTAATGAAAATATTACAAATACATGTACATATAGCCCATCTACAAGTTGGGTATAGGGCATATCCCTAACGATCTCCCACTTGCACTATATCCAACTAGTATGAATCTGGACACCATACTCTCGGGTGTGCCTATCATGCTTTTGTTGAGTCAGCCCTTTAGTCAGAGAATCTGCAAGATTATCTTCTGTGGGTATTCTCTCTATAATAACATCTTTTCTCTCAACAATATCCCTGATGAGATGAAATCGCTTGAATACATGCTTGGATTTCTGGTGGGACCTTGGTTCCTTTGATTGAGCAATGGTGCCCGTATTGTCACAGTACATCGTCATGCCATTCTTTGTTGCAGGAAGCACTTCCAATTCCGTGATGAACTTCTTTATCCAGACATCTTCTTTAGCTGCCTTAGATGCTGCAATATACTCCTCTTCAATGGTGGAATTCGCTATAGTTGACTACTTTGAGCTTTTCCAACTGACAGCACCGCCATTCAAAGTAAACAGATATCCTGTTTGCGATATGCTGTCATCCCTATCGGTCTGAAAGTTCGCATCACAGTAACCAATGACTTTCATCTCAGAATAGTCTCCGTATGTCAAAAACATATCCTTAGTTCTTCTTAGATACTTGAGGATTGTTTTGACAGCTGCCCAGTGTTGCTCTCCAGGATTTTCCTCATACCTGCTCGTTATGCTAAGAGCATAAGAGACATCAGGTCTTGTACATAGCATGGCGTAGATGATCGATCCTATTGCTGAAACATAAGGGATCCTACTCATACGCTCTCTATCTGAAGGAGTATGTGGACATTGCTCCTTAGATAATTTGATTACATGACAAGTAGGTAAATTACCTCTTTTGGAATCTTCCATTTTGAATCTTTTCAAAACTTTATCTATGTACATAGATTGAGAAAGTCCTAACAACCTCTTAGATCTATCATGGTAGATCTTATGCCGAGGATGTAGGCTGTTTCTCCCAAATCTTTCATGGAGAAATTCTGAGATAACCATTGCTTGGTGGCTTGCATCATAGGAATATCATTCCCAATGATTAATATGTCATCGATATATAATACAAGAAATACAACAATACTCCAACTACTTTTCCTGTAAACACAAGGCTCGTCTATATTTTTGTTGAAGTCAAATTCTTTGATTGTCTCATCAAATCGTATATTTCAACTTCTGGAGGCATGCTTGAGTCTATAAATGGATTGTTTAAGCTTGCATACTTTATTATGATCATCCTTAGATGCAAACTTTTGTGTTGTGATTCCAAGCTCACGGGTTGGTTTCCTTATCACCTTCGCAAGACTCAAATGGTGTGCTAGCACTTAATGATTTTGCCACAAAATCATCACTTGTTTCTCCTTCATTTTCACGGCAGTGAACCAGAAAAAGAAGAGGATGATAGCCCCTTTTTGGGCGTGAGAGAGAGGGAAGAGTGGAGAGAAGAGAATGTGTTGGTTCTTTTATTGATTTCAAAAATCAAAACATATACCAAACATATAAAATAATAATATATGTCAATCAAGCTTTCAAAAAGCTTTCAAACCATTTCCATCAATCAATCAAGTGACAAGTTGTCACATCACTCAAAGTGACAAGTGACTTGATGCTTGATGTGACTAATGATTTGACGCTTGATGTGACTTCCGTGCCGCACTCGAATTCGAAATGCGAATGCGCTCGCAAACACTCCCGGGCTCAGGTTCGCTAATTCCAAATTAACAAATTTTCCGTTGCGACGTAATTTAATAATTGTGCTTAGTAAAATCACTATTCACGTTGCTAACGAATTAATTTTAAATTAACTCATTCGCCCGAATTAAAATCTAATTTTAATTCCGCGTCGAAATCCAATTTCGTATAATATATCGAATATATTAATTTATCAATTAATTCCAAATTAATCATTCTCTCTCTTTAATTAATATTTTATCCCAGATAAAATATCTCCGTAATTAATCCCAGATTAATTTTCTCTCTCATATAATTAATCCCATTACAAGACAAGGTTGGCTTCTAGCAAAGCGCCATGCCTACCCAATTCTCCAGAAATATCCTTAAAGGAATATGTGATCTATATCAGGCGTAGTATATGTAGTATCGCGTATGTCGATCCAGTATCTGATGTCACGTGCAAGGCCTGGGGCTGGAATTGTGTCTGCCCCGTACGAAGCACATATCGGATCTCTGGTAACTAGTCTCTATAATCGGATAAACATGACCTAGTCATAATATCCCGATAGCTGCAGCATATTAGAGAACGAGTTCCGTATCCAACGTGATCATCATCTCCATTATTACTGGAGTGATACTTCCATCTCGACATCACACCCAACACACTACGATTCTCAATATACCCAGCAGAGCCGTACACAGAACCTGTTAAAGCCCTGGACGACCAAAAACCAAAGTACATTGATTGTCGCAAGTATTAGCGGTGCAAGTCTCAGGTTAAGACCAAATACACCTACCCTGATTCGGACTTTCATAGACACATAGTAATACTACCAATGGAATTCCGAGGGTTCTATCCAGAGCGAAGCTGTTTTCCGTACCATCGGTAAAACACAACCTCCTACTACACTTGCATGAGTATCCTATACCCAAATATATGAGAACTATGCCGTTATGCCCTCACAACGCGCACAAGTGTAATACTAGTCTATTCCGCATTATCGATGTCCAATCTCGATAATACTACGACTATGGATATTTAATGATTAAACCTTCATGGATTGATACTGTCTCATATCATCTCAATCTAGGAACTAATCATAAGGACCTCCTATCATTTATACATCTTGGTGATCTAATCACAAATGATAAGAGAGCAATTTCCTTTGGCATATAGTTAATTTGTACAACAACACCATGATCTGTACAAATAATGACGCTATGGGTCATAACTGTCAAATAATCTCCCACTTGGCCTATAGCCAGTCACTCGAGTGTCCTACACCCGAACTATGTACGGTTCGCTCAAATTACTGAGAAAAGACTTTCGTCAGTGGATTTACATGATTATCATCTGATGCGATTTATTCGATCATCACATCGCCACGATGTATGATCCGAATGGATCAGATGAATAATCAAAGTATATTTGGATCGTTGATGAGACCATTAATTCTTTATCCTGTACTGTAGCCTAGCTTAGCTGCTAACAGAACTATATCTAATCTAATTAGATTATTATCAATCCAGAAGGATTCTATTGCTGCCTCAGCTGCAGCAATAATCCACTTTTGTTGTTTATATGGTAACAGTATCTTGCTTGGAAGACTTCCAGCTCACTGTTCCGTTATTCAAACTTTATAGTATCGTTTTACGACTTATAGTCGGTTTTTATCGGTTAGGAAACTTGCAACAGTGAACCCAGTCACTCTTAAGTTCTCATTCTCCATAGTTTAAGACAACATCCTTAGTTCTCTAAGATACTAAAGGATTTTCTTAACATCAATCCAATGACTATCACAGGGATTGGCCCGATTGTGAATCCATATGCTCAAAGCATGTGAGACACCAGGTCGCGTACATTTTTCAATGTACGATTCCTCGGAGAGTATCAACAACCTTTTAGATTTATCCCAGTAGATCTTTATTCCTAGAATAAATGTTGTCTCTTCCAAGAATTCTACGGAGAATTTTCTCGAAAGCCAAGCTTTCGTCGATTGTATTATGGGAATATCATTTCCAAGAAATGACATATCATTATTATATAGGACATTCACTGTCAGTGCGCTCCCACTAACCTCCTTATACACAAGAATCATATCAGTTTTGAATTAAATCATACACCATTATGATTACATCAAAACGATAGTTCCAAGAACGCAATGCTTGCTTCAATCCATCCATGGATCGAATTAACTTACAAACCTTGTTTGCTCGTTTTGGTACGACAAAACCGTCAGGATGTTGTAAACATCCTCCAAAAGGTTTCCGTTAAGGAAAACGATTTTGGCATTCAGCTGCCTTATTTCATGAATGAAACATGCAGCATTAGCAAGCATTATCCAAATGGATTTAACGTGGCAACGAGTAAAAGGTTTCGTCGTAATCGACACAATATTGATAACGATACCTTTTCGCTACAAGCCTAGCTTAGTACGTTGGTATGTTGCCTTCCATGTATGTCTTCCTAGAAGACTTATATAGTACCAGTAGGCACAATACCTTGCGGTACAACAACTAGTATTAAAACATAGTTGATATACATGGAATCCATTTCGGACATCATGACATTTTGCCATAATAGGGAGTCGATACCTTGTATCACTTCCTCATATGTAGTCAGTTCGTATTCCTCAATAAGATTGTCATCTTTATGAGGTGAGATCAAAAACCTACACCCCATGTTGTTTTCTGACTCTCTCCGACTTACGCGGTTCTTGTGTATTTGAAGATTATTGGTATAGTTTCTGTTGGTTTATTCTAAGGTCCCAAGATCAAATCAAGACATGAAATAATGCGTGAACACATCAACGGAGGTAGCGGAATACTCACATTGATCGGTTATGTCGATTTGAAGATGAATCATGCCCAAAAACGCACTGCCCTTCATGTCAAACTGCTGCAGTCCACTGTCCCTGCAAAACAGAATTTCGGGTCTCAAAACGAAGCTCCAAACTCCATCGGATGAGTCCCGCCTCATGGTCGAACCTCCCTACCACCTTCGCAAGACTTGTAAGTGTGCTAGCACTTGATTTCTCACCATGAGAAACCACTATTGCTTCCCTTATTCACGCCCAAACTGGTTCAAAACCAGTGAGCAAAAGTTCATTTGGGCGTGAGTTAGAAGAGAGAAATTTGAGAGAGAAGAAGTTTTTGTGTTGTATTAAAAATGATTTACCAAAAATCAATTTATATTTATGCCATAATATTTATTAAATTAATAATAAATTTATGACACAAAACATGCAATGGCTTAGAGTGTCAAACACTCAAACTCCATGCAATGACATTGAGTGCAATGTACACAATCTACATGCAAAGCATTAGAATGACATGTGTCATGTGGGCCCCACACGTTTCCAAATGAAAGTGGGCCCACGTGCACTCACGCGTTCGGGTTCGATATTTCCAAAATACCGAGCTTACGTCGCGACGTTAATTCAATCGAATTTAAATAAATAATTGCGCCTGGCGTAATTATTATTTACGTCGCTAACGAATTAATTCTAAATTAACTCGTTTGCCCGAATTAAAATCTAATTTTAATTCCGCGTCGAAATCTAATTTCGTCTAATATATCGAATATATTAATTCATCGATTAATTCCGAATTAATCGTTCTCTCTCTTTAGACGACATTTTATCCCGGATAAAACATCTCCGTTATTAATCCTAGATTAATTTTCTCTCTCTCTTCTTTATAATCCCAGATTATTCAAGAGTGTGAGTTGTGCGTCATCGGTGGATTATCGGGAAGCGACCCATGAGATCCCCGGATAATCTGGCAGTAAATACGGTCGTCGGAGTATCCGAATCACATACGTACCAAGTACTACGTTCTACCGATTTACGAGACAAGGTCGACTCCTAGCAAAGCACCAAGTCTACCCAATTTTCCGGACATATCCATTTAAGAATATTAAGATCTGTATCAAGCGTAGTATACTAATGTATTGTGCATATCGGCCCAGTATCGGATAGTCACGTGCTAGGGCTGGGGCTGGATAAGTGTCTGCCCCGTCCGAAACACATATCGTATGTCTGGTAACTAGTCTCTATAATCGGATATTCATGACCTGGTCATAATATCACGATTGGATGCGCATCACTTTAAGAGCACTAATACCGTATCCTGCGTGACATCATCTCCATTATGACTGGAGTGACACTTCCGTCTTGACATCACATCCAATACACTACGATTCTCTGATAAACCCAGAAGAGGTGAACACAGAACCAGTTAAGATCCCCCACCACCAAAACCAAAGTTTACCGATTGTCGTAAGTATTAGCGATGTAAGTCTCAGGTTAAGACTATACACACCTACCTTGATTTCGGCCTCCCATAGACACCTAGTCATAATACCAATGGGATTCCGAAGGGTCTATCCAGAGCGAAGCTGTTTCCCGTACCATCGGTGAAACACGACCTCCTATCGCACTTGCACAAGTATCCAATACTTATATATATGAGAACTATGCCGTTGTGCCCTCACAACGCGCACAAGTGCAATACTAGCCTATTCCGCATTATCGATGTCCAGTCTCGATAATACTACGGCTAGGGATATTTAATGATTAATCCTTCGTGGACTGATACTGTCTCATATCATCTCAATCCAGGAACTAATCATAGGGACCTCTCTTCATTTATATATCTATGGTGATCTAATCACAAATGATGAGAGTGCAATTTCCTTATTACATAGTTAATTTGCTACAACAACACAATGATCTGTGCAAATAGTGACGCTATGGGTCATATTATCCAACAGTTTCATCCTTGATGAACTATTTGTGTTCCATTAGGATTCGGTGCCTGGAACAGTATTACTCCGATTTTCATCGAGTTTTACTTTCCTCCCACTTACCACTGCATATCGGTATTCCTCTTAGGAAAACCACATGGTGAGCAATAATTAAATTGTTCTCTGGTGAGATGTATAAGTACTATACTTTGGTATCCCTAGGATAACCCACAACTTAGGCACTTATCTGATTTGGGTTCTAGTTTGGTATCATCCAAACACATGCCTAGCATATCCAAATCATCAGGAATGAGAAAACCCAGTTTCTTTCTTGTTCATATCTAATATGAAATATGTCAAACAGATTTTTATGGAACCTTATTCTAAATAAGTTTTGCACTGTTTATGCGTATCTGTTGAAGGAAATGGTAGCTCAGAGCGACTCATGATTAACTTAATCATGTCTAACAAAATTCAGTTTCTCCGTTCGGACACACCGTCAAACTGACGTGTTCCGGGAGGAGTCCTCATTGAAAGAATATTATACTCTTTCAAGTATTTGAGAAACTTATTGCTTAAGTATTTTTATCATGGTCTAACCGTGACGATTTAATACTTTAGCCGATATGTCTGTCTATTTCGTGTCGAAACTATACAAGTTTTCGATTTATGTTAAAAAGAAACACATAACCATAACGCGATGCCACATCCGTAAATGTCACGAAATATTCATATCCACCTCTAGCCTAGCTAGACATGGGCCCACTTGCTTCACTATGAACTAGGGCTAACAGATCGGTGACATTTGCACTTTTACCAAGTAAAGGTGTTTTAGGAACTTTTCCCAATAAACTAGATTCGTAGACATTATTTGAATAGAATCAATTTGTCCTAGTACCCACTCTTCAAAAGTGTGGATATACGAGTCTTGTTTAATTGTGTCCCAGACAACAATGCCACAATTTAGTTTCATCTGATCAAATCAGTTTGAGCTATTTGTTTGAGATTTTTTTATATTCAAAATATAAACTCTGTTATTCACATATAATGTGTTTATCTCAATATCATCTTTATAAATAAAACACTTTAGTGTTCTAGAATATAAAGGTAAATCCGCAACGGGTTAAACCCTGATATAGAGATAATGTATCTAGTCAAACTAGTTACATTTTAACAGTTTCCTAATTTAAGTACACACCTGAATGGTAGTTCTTAAACTTAGGTATCTACGGTTAAAACATCGACTTTCATCCCGTTTTCATTTCGCAGATTAATCTCAACTGAAGTCAGTATCATGCTCATAGCAGATTCTGCACATCAGTACATATTTATATACCACTTCCAGTATCTAAAATTCAATTTTAATACTAGCAGTGAACATGTTTATGACAAACATATTTGAAGTTAGAGCCTTGCTCGTCTTCAATTCCTTTATGTCTGATTTGTCCAAACGGCAGTCACGCTTCCGCGATCCCGTTTGCCACAATTTAGGCAGACATTTTGGGATATGTCCTTTATCTTCCCAGAAGATTATAATGATTTTGCCTTTGCCCTTTTCGATACCCCAGAAGCCTATGGCCAAGCCTTGGCCTTCTAGAATGTTGAAATAAGATGCGCCTTGCGCTTCTTGCCTTATTGCAAAATTTTGGTTTTGTCTCATTGAGAATAGCCATTAACTCTCCAAGAGTTTACTATTGCAATTTAGTACTTCTAAGATCTTAAAATAGATCTATGAAGATCCTTCAATTTCATTATCATACTTTAAGGATCTAATCCTTAGTTCTGATTAAGAAATTAATGAGTCTATTTAGCAAGCATAAATGGATTAAGCACTAAAGTTATCATCACATGAATATTCCAAATATCATGTTCTATTATTTGCTTAACTCCGGGCTTAGGCCTAATATGTTTTTTTATCAAATAAAGTAACTTATTAGTTTCCAGGACCATCCTGAAATTTTATTCCCAATTTGAAAATTAAACCATTTAAATACATTTTCCCTAGGATTATGTTTTAAATGTCAATCTTTCATTTTTATCTTGATTCTAATAGTCCAACTATTTAATCAATGATTTCAGGTACTATTTATTATAATGATTACTATAGTCCAACTATATAATCAACTATAATTTAATAGGTTAAATTCAATTATATTGATTACTATAATCCAATTATAAAATAAACTATAATTAATTAAATCAAATATATTGATTACTATAATCCAATTATATAATCAACTATAAATGAATAGTTTGAATACAGTCCAACTGTTTATTAAAACAACCATTTAAATATTAGTCCAACTAACATTTAATTTATTTGACGAATGATGTGATATGAGCGCGTATGGCAAGTTATTAAACGAATATTGCAAATTTAATACTTGCCTCCCACTATTTTTCAGCGAGCCTCTAACCCTCTGTCGAGTACTCGGGAAACCTTGTTTCCTAGTGGGCTAGGATCCCGTTAAATAACACACAATCTTGACTTTGGCCAACAAATTGTATGATAATTAACTAGGTAGATCTCTAAGATCAATTGGATCCAATCTAATTCCTAGATCCAGTAGGTGGACATCCAATTCCGAAACATATATCCCATATATGCCAATATATCCAATATATTGCCTAACCTTTTTCCTCTGAATCAACTAACCCTTGGCTTTGGCACAAAAAACTTAGTGATCCCAGTTAAGCGGAACCCATTGACCATGGAAAGCTTAGTAATCAATGTCGATGGACAAGAAGTGGTCTTGACTTTGGCCAACAAACCACAACTTGGACAAGACACCGATATGGAACAAAGCTCTCGTGATTCAAACACATCCTCGATGGACAAAGGTCTTGACTTTGGCCAACAAACCAATGCCAGTCTTAGATCTTAAGTAAGAATCACTCAATGGAAGGAAAAACACTTAATATTTTGTGAAGGTTTTTCGCGTGCAAATTGGCAACCAATTATTATCTTTGTTAAGGTCTCATCATCATACACCCTTAACACATGCATTCTAAACACATAATAAGGCGCATATAATATATAATAATGATATGCGGATGGATACTTAACACATTGATCCTAGATCAAATCTCTCCATTTCCTCTCTCCTGCTAGCACAAGTATTACTTCTACCCGTTACATAACAGTTCTAAAGAAACCTCATTTACATTAAGAGGAATATGTGAGAAGAGAAATACATAGAGTAAGGAGGTAATAGGCTGGACACGCAGGTCCAATTAATAAATTCTAAATTTATTACAACAATTTCCAAAATTGCCCCACCCATCTAATATCCATCCGATATACATTATTCATGCATCGCAACCATGTATTCACACAAGCATGTTATCAATCAATCTAATCCAATTAATTAATCTGATAATTAGTGACTATCCAATGTTCAAACAACGATTTGATTTTGTGCGAGTCAAACTCGTTTTGCGAATAAGTACTCAAAGTACGAATTCTTGAATTATATTAAACTATAAAATTAAATCCAATTCAATATGTATTTAATACTAATTCGCTATTTAATTCCAAATTAAATACTACACTTTATAAATAAACCTTTACGACTTAAATTCCAAATTTAATCGTTACGGGTCTCAAAGCCCGATTAACATCCAATGTTTAATTTAATTAAAGTCCAATGGGCTTTTAATTAATTTCTTAAGGCATGGACTTTGGTCAACTTGGGTCAAACTCAAAGACTAAAGCCCATTTAAGGAATCACCCTTATATGCCTAGAAACCAATTTAGGCCCATTAGGCCCAATTAAAGTTAAGGTCCATTAGTCATAATTGGACTTTATGGATTTGGTTTTGGGCCCAATTGGATCCAACCAATTTTCCTAAACCAATCTTGGTACAACCAAGCCCAATAAGCCCAATTACAACTTTTCAAGCCCAAATCCAATTTAAGCCCAACATAATAAATTCCAAAATTCCAATTTCATAATTTAATTACTCAAAGTGTAATCCATAATTAATTACCCAAATTAATATTTCCAAAATATCATTTAGCCTAATTAATTATGCTCATCAACATTAAAACATGTCCAACACATTTTAACCAAAAATCAAACCCATTTTCCATGCTAGTACTCACGGCAATTTGGGGTTTTTCATGTCCGATTCGGTTTCAATCCAATTAAATCCACAATCAACATTCCCGAATGATTTCAACTCATCCAATGAATCAAAAATAAAAAGATCACCATGATATATTAGGGCACAAGTTTCGGCCAAGCCTAACCAATTGGGGAAAATTTGTCCAATTCAAAATTCATCAAATTGACAATGCATAACACCATGTTATCATAATTTAAACATACTCAAACAATCAATTTCACTCAAACATGCTCAAATCAATTTTGCCCAATTTTAACCCTAAAAAGTTTCATGCTCAATATTGGCTTAAGATACCATTGTTGGGTTTCTATTAAGTCCCAAGGATCATTTAACAAGCATAAAACACATGTGAATACATCTAATGAAGTCACGGAATACTCACAATGATTGGTTGAGCGATGCGTCGAAGAAAAAAATCTCTTTTTCTCCCTCCAAGGTGGCTCGGCAGTGAGCAGAAAAGTGTCCTCCATTTTCGGCCATCAAGGTCCTCCAAGCTCCAAGCTTTTGTGTTGTGATTCCAAGCTCACGGGTTGGTTTCCCTATCAACTTCGTAAGACTCAAATGGTGTGCTAGCACTTGATGATTTTGCCACAAAATCATCATTTGTTTCTCCTTCATTTTCACGGCAGTGAACCAGAAAAAGAAGAGGAAGATAGCCCCTTTTTGGGCGTGAGAGAGAGGAAGAGTGGAGAGAAGAGAATGTGTTGGTTCTTTTATTGATTTCAAAAATCAAAGCATATACCAAACATATAAAATAATAATATATGTCAATCAAGCTTTTAAAAAGCTTTCAAACCACTTCCATCAATCAATCAAGTGACAAGTTGTCACATCACTCAAAGTGACAAGTGACTTGACGCTTGATGTGACTAATGATTTGACATTTGATATGACTTGCGTGTCGCACTCGAATTCGAAATACGAATGCGCGCTAATTCTAAATTAACGATTTTTCCGTTGCGACGTAATTTAATAATTATGCCTAGCAAAATCACTATTCATATTGCTAACGAATTAATTCTAAATTAACTCGTTCGCCCGAATTAAAATCTAATTTTAATTCCACGTCGAAATCCAATTTCGTATAATATATCGAATATATTAATTTATCGATTAATTCCAAATAATCGTTCTCTCTCTTTAATTAAATTTTATCCCAGATTAATTTTCTCTCTCATATAATTAATCTCAAATTATAAAGTGCGAGTCATACGTCATCGGTGAATCATCGGGAAGCGACCCATGAGATCCCCGGATATGTTGGCAGTAAATGCGGTCGTCGGACTATCCGAACACGTAAGTACCTAGTACTACGTTTGTACCGATTTACAAGACAAGGTTGGCTTCTAGCAAAGCGCCATGCCTACCCAATTCTCCAGAAATATCCTTACAGGAATATGTGATCTATATCAGGCGTAGTATACGTAGTATCGCGTATTTCGATCCAGTATCTGATGTCACGTGCAAGGGCTGGGGCTGGAATTGTGTCTGCCCCGTACGAAGCACATATCGGATCTCTGGTAACTAGTCTCTATAATCGGATAAACATGACCTAGTCATAATATCCCGATAGCTGCAGCATATTAGAGAACGAGTTCCATATCCAACGTGATCATCATCTCCATTATTACTGGAGTGATACTTCCATCTCGACATCACACCCAACACACTACGATTCTCAATATACCTTGCAGAGGCATACACAGAACCTGTTAAAGCCCTGGACGACCAAAAACCAAAGTACATTGATTGTCGCAAGTAGTAACGGTGCAAGTCTCAGGTTAAGACCAAATCCACCTACCCTTATTCGGACTTCCAAGACACATAGTAATACTACCAATGGAATTCCGAGGGGTCTATCTAGAGCGAAGCTGTTTTCCGTACCATCGGTAAAACACAACTCCTACTACACTTGCATGAGTATCATATACCCAAATATATGAGAACTATGCCGTTATTCCTCACAACGCGCACAAGTGTAATACTAGTCTATTCAGCATTATCGATGTCCAATCTCGATAATATTACGACTAGGGATATTTAATGATTAAACCTTCGTGGATTGATACTGTCTCATATCATCTCAATCCAGGAACTAATCATAAGGACCTCCTATCATTTACATCTTGGTGATCTAATCACAAATGATAAGATAGCAATTTCCTTTGTCACATAGTTAATTTGTATAACAACACCATGATCTGTACAAATAGTGACGCTATGGGTCATAACTGTCCAACATTAAGTCCTCATGGGATCGATACGTACGCTTCCGTAACGTGTGTGTTTACCACCAATCAAGTATATTTCATTAGTGGGACTCTCTAGGTTTAGGTATATCCGTCACAAAATGTAATTGCGTGTCCATATTTACCCACCCATAAATTATGACGACTCCAGATAAACTTGCTTAACCATACAGGTCTATGTCATCGCATACATATAATCCCTTTGTCACAAGTATTCAGATTATTCCAGAGATATAGATATTAATGTCAAATATCTATAGGTATAATCTCGTCAACTTTTCTATTAGCAATCTAATAATAACACTTAGAACTAACTTCTACAGTGTACCACAGATCCGTGGATTTAACAGATTGCTAATCTCGTAATAAATACCTATGCTCTGTACACAGAACTGACGGATCCTATCTTGATACACACAGGATATTCTGAGGATCCGTCCACATCCAACGAATAGACAGAGTTATAATCTAAATAGATCGGTGGACTTGAATGCCATCAAAGTGTGGAGGATACCCCATATATCCACAGTGATATCTCAAGTCAAAGAATCACTATGCTACTCAACCCGAGAAGATTCATATTGACGTTGTGTACCATAATTAGGTAATCTTTGGTGAGTCATTCAATGTTTATCAAATAAATACCTACACATCTATATGAGTCTCCCGAGACTCACTGGTCTCAGCAAATTTTTACTTATCGACCCGTGTCAGTAAATCATGACCAGGAAATTTATTTGATAATATATATCTAGTAATGACACTTCCCAATGTCAATTACAAGCTACGTTGTAATTGCACACTATATTATATATTATCGGGTCTTTTCCAATTTATATATATCACTTAACATGCTTTAGTTTCAATCTAATGAATTAGATCAAATATATATAATAATGTGACAAAAGGTGCAACCATAAATAAGTAATATTATGGGAAAATGTATTGCTCATATTCATGAATCAGACATAAATACGATCCGGATTGGCGCTCCGAGCACCAACCCTAACAATTTCTCCCCTTGCTCTAGTGCCAATCCGCGGTATCATATACACATCTAAATGTGTATCACATACGATTTCATCAGAAACATGTAACTAAGTCACAACAATTCATTGACTAAATTTACGAAGTAAAGAAACTACCTTAAGTATTTACAATTCATTAAAGTACATACATCCAATGTATCAGTTTAATAAATGTTTTCTTGTCCAATGACAATCATTGGTTAAATGAGATTTAATCACTTTCTCGATTATAATATTCATTAAATGGATAAGAATATGTGGTGTGATCTCGTATTAGACCATCTTTTACCATATGGAATAAGCATCTACTACTTAATTGATAAGATCTCATAAAATATTGTTCCAAGTTATTTACTTAACCTAATATTTTCTTATTGTTTATCTATTCATCAATGACACTACTAGCCATATTAAAATATGTAACAACTGTTTATAAAGAACAAATGACTATCCAGCAGTCACAAGTTCTGATATCAAATATCAAAATAATCATTCACAATATTTTAAATAACTAGATGAGAGATATGGTATCTAATACTTATAGTTATCGTATTGTGAGAATCTACATTTTCTACACACAACTATATGCATCTCATTTCTCTAGCTTTATTATTTACCTTCGACTATTTACAACAATTGCAAATAATTGAAAAGTAAATAGTGTCGGACACGTGACTTCTAAATGTCACTAAATCCAAGAAACGTCATTATTAGATAAATAAAAACCTAATGGGTTTTTCTTAATGTCAGTGAAGAATCCCGAGACATGAACCAATTCATGTCAATCTTTTCTGCATAAGAAGAACTATTCTCTCAAAAGAATTATATCACAACCTACTCTAATCTAGAACCTATTCTAGAAATCTGCAACCAAAGTGAAGTCAGAAAACATATATAAAATATGCATGCAGTAGGTAAAAGTTTAATTCTATCTAAATAATAGAATAAGGAAAAACATAAGTGATAATTTTCATAATATTATACCCTTCCTTAGTTATGGATTTTTAACCCAGCAGTGTCTCCAATAACGTTACGTAATACCGTAATCCCCAACGGAAAATGAGAATTCAGTAATTAAATCGAATTCCATAATGGGAAGTAGACCCCATGAATATATTTTGACTCACAACTTTGGCACGTTCTCACCTACGTATATTCACATGTAGACCAACTCATTGTCAATCACACTCGCTGTGACTCCTGATTTTGGTCTTGATCGTTTCTCGTTGTGACAGCTTTGACACGTTCACAGGAGGTGTATTAAGGCTTCACTTGTCAATGACAAACTCAAGCTATTGATGTATACCTGACAACTTTGGCATGTTCAGGATTTCCAAATTCATTTGAATTTGTCTCTTATCATATAAGTTCTACCGGCGCAAATGAACTACCTTAAACCATAACTGCACAACTTTGGCACTATACAACTATAGCATCATGAAATCATTCACATTTGTATTGACAATGTAGACCAAGAAACAAGTATTCCTAATACTAGTAACTTTAAAAACATATTTAACGGGGATTTTCCTAAAAGATGTAATTAACTTCATTTAATCAAATTAAATTAATAAATGCATGTAAAAAGTTAAGATTAGATTAAATATCAAATTTAAAGGGTTAATAATATCATGGGTGCAGAATCAGATTCGCTCTAATACCATTTTATTGGGGTTTTATCAAAAGAGCAACATAAGAAGCACGGTTCGGGCAAAATCATAGTTTAAAATTTTTAAAATTACTAATAAATTATTGAATATCCAATATTAAAAATTCATTCATATTCACCTAAACATATTTATTCGATATCAAATAATGACATAAATAATATAGAAACATTGTGAAATTTTTACGAAATTTTTTTTCCGTAAAATAGCATAAAACGTTTTTCCGACCAAACCGACCGACCAACGCACATGGGGGTTACCTAGGTCAGCTCTAATAGCACTTGGACAGTTTTTGTGGGCTGTCCGAACAGTGAACAACTCACTCTTTGGGCAGCCGTTACTCAGTAACGCTGTTTTTTGCCGTTTTCGCGTATTTTCACTCTGAACAATTTCCGATATAATTTTTCTTGGATAATTAAAATAAAATAATTTATTCTAATTACACAATAGTGAAAAACAAATATTTATCAAAAATCATATTTTTCTCATAATTTCCATGGGACCCCAATACTTTGCAATTTGATCATTTTAGTAATAATTGTCAAATACAAATTAAAGTTATTCTAAATCTCTTCCAAAATTATTTATACATGAAAATATAAATTTCAACTCAAAACCCAATTTTTCTTGCAATTGCCAAGAGGTCCCAACATTTTCAAGTTTTGAATTTAGTCAAAATTTGTTCAAAACAACATTAGATGATATCCAATCAACACCAAATTAAATGTACATCATATATACATCATTATGAACACATATATGAGAAGCCCCAATTTTGGTTTAGGTTAAGAACCCTAATTTCTCAATTAGTCCAATTAACAAAATTAACCAAAATTAATAAAATTTAACACTTTAATTTAATCTCTACAACACCAAATAAGTCTCACCACTTTGAAATATCGCAAGAACAATTCTAGGTCAGCAATGAGTGGCCTAACAACTCTAGAATGGTAACAAGATCATCAAATGATCAAAAGTGTATTATACAACCATTTATAAACATACTTTGTTAAACACACATGCATACATCTTTCATTCATGCTTCCAACCATCATAATACAAACACAAGAGAGAGAAAAAACTAAGAACAACATATATTGTAGCCAAGAATAAAAGGAGTAATTTTCCTTCTAATCGAAAGTAGAGATATTTACTAAATTACAAGTTTTCTTGCATTTCTTCTTGGTTTTTCTATTTTTCTCTCAAATCTCCTTTGTTTATGTTTTTGGGTGGCTTACACAGGTGCAGCAAAATGAAAAATAAACCTTTAAATACTACTAGTGTTGGTTTCTATAATATGTCCCAAGGAAAGATTAAGCATACATGAAATACAACAAAGAATATATATAAAA